>OVBE01003667.1:0-26138 GCA_900406425.1 Iberis pinnata
ATTGTTTTTGTGTGTGTTCATTTTTCATATTGACATAAAAATGTGGTGCATATATTTATATGTATTGTATAATTAATCTGTTTATAACATTTTTATTAATAAACTGAGAATTAAATTTTAAAATTTTGAGATAATAATTCATATACATATTATCCATATAATTAAGTACTTTATTAAATCTTTCTCTTAATTATAATATTTTTAGGTTGTTTTTTTTTCATTTTGGCATTTTGGATGTTTGGGATTAGAATGTTGTAATTAGAAAGTAGAAAATAATGATGTGTTAAAATTTTTAGATTATTTGAAATGAGATGGTACTCGATGTGAAGATAGATTTTATAATTTGTTTTTATATATATATATATATATATATTAAGGTTCGAACATTGTTGCTTGATCTCAAATTTTAGATTTTATAATTTGTTTAAATTATGGGAGATTTCAATACTGTTTATTTATTTGATTTTTTAAAATTATTTCATTGACTTGAGTCATTTACCGTATTTGACATTCTTAGCTTTTTTATCCACATATTTTAGAAAAACTATTGTGAATATATTAAGGTTCGGCCATTGATGTTTGACCTCAAACCTTAGATTTTGAAATTTTTAAAAATTCTAGAAAATTTTAGAACTGATTATTTATTTGATTTTTTTTAATTATATCAACTTGATCATTTACCATATTTGACCTTCTTAGCTTTTTTATCCATGTATACTAAGAAAGCTATTGCGAATACATTGACGTTCGACCAATGCTTTGCATCAAACTTTGAATTTTTATAATTGTTTAATTTTGGAAGTTTTGGAAACTATATATATATATATTTGTTAATTGTTTTATAACGTTGAACAAACTGTTGTAGAGTTTGAAGCGTCTTCTTTTTGTAATTAATTTATTGCTTGAGCCATTTAACTTCTTTAGTTTTTGCTAGAAAGTTTATAATTTGTTATTGAGTTATAATGAATGATGATGTGTCATAGTTTTAGATATATAGTTTTAACATATCTAAGATGAAATGACATTTTATGGAAAGAGAATTTGCTTAACTTTGTGAGCTCAACACTAAAATAAAGTTTTAGGGTGAAAATGTTTTATTTTTTACATTAATCTTTGGCTTTATGGACTTCCGCACGTGGGTCGGAGTCGCTACTCGCCCATCATTTCTCTCCGTAACAAAGAAAGAAATAAAAACGAAATACATTATCTTACACCGACCATACACACTATGTTAGTTAGTGGACCGATTTTACATCTCCGACCATAAATAAGCGAGATAGTTAAGTTAGAGTTGTTTTCCTTTGACGAATTGTCGATAATTATATCACCAGAATTATTATTTCCGGTCAACCTTCATTTCCGTTTCAAAAATTCATTAATAGGCTTTCTATACCTTTTCTGAATTTGAAAACATTTTTTTTGTTTTGTTAAAATGAATTTTAAAACATGATCCACGTGATTTTATCAAAAGCAGATCCATGTGCGTATAAAATAATATTTATTGTTAAAAATTTCTAAGTGTTTCTTTTTGTCACATTTTGATCGGGTAACAAAATAGGCCACTAGGCCACATGCATGCTCCTTGTTGTCCAAAGTTCTATGTGTGGAATTAAAATCATTTATCGTTTAACATTGAATTAAAATTGGTTTTCACATATTTCTGCATATAAAATAATCATATCCAAAGCATTAGTAGTATCTTCATATTGTTATTTGGGTTCATATCCAACATGATACATTAATGTATTTTGCTGAAAAACTAATAGAGATAATCAAAATAAAACGTGATTTATTTGAGATGATTTGGTTTTATTTTCCTTCAACTTCAAATTTCTTTTATATATATATATATTATATATATTATTATTTTTTTATCGTAAGTTAAAATATATATAGATATTTGTTCAATTTTGTATATTTTTTTTATCATTCGTAAATATATAAAGAAAGATATCCAGTTAAACTGTTTAAAAATATAACTTGGTTGCAGGAAAAGAAATCTAGGCCTTGATTGGTAACTAGTTTTTGGGTAGATTATGGCTTTTGTTTTTGAAAAACCACCTTTTTTACCAATCATGATTTTGAGAAAAATGATTCCCTATGATTTAGGAAAACTAGTTTTTGAGTAGTTAACTGTTTTTTGCTTAAAAACCAAAATCTATATTTTTTGAGTTTTTTGGTCAAGACTTTTTTCCACACAATTTTTTTGTTTTTAAATTATTAATTAATATCATGTTCACCTTTTTAGCATCATCATGTTTTATATAAGATTATAAAATACTACTTTTATTTGAATTTCATATTTTAGAAGTAATATTATTTATGATTTTTGTAATACAAAAAATATAATATATCTTATCACGAGAATGTTATGAAGGTAATACATAGATGAAATTTTCATAATTTTATCAAAATCTCAAAAAATTTCTACAAAGTAATAATATAATCATATACTAAACATCACATAATTAAAAGCTAATATGTTAAAAATAAATTACAACTTTTATAAAATGATTAGTGATATTTTTCTATAGCATTTATTTTTTATGAGGTATAATATTTTTATTGATAAATTATATTTATTTTTATAATTTTGCATTTTATTAGTAAAAAGTAAAATATAAAAATAAACAATAAAATAAGAAAACCAAATTAAATAATGATAAAAACCAAAATCTACCATTCAAGATTTTGTAAAATCCAAAATCTATAACAAAATCAAAATCTAAAAACAAAAACCAAAAACTAAAAACTAAAATCAAAATCCAAAAACTAAAAACCAACAAACATTCATATTCCTAATTTGGTTCAGAAATCAATTTTTTCAAATTGGTTTGGATCAAATTGTATCGGTTTGAATGTTTGATCGTATTGTGCTGCACCTTATGAGTTGATAGACCAATAAAAAGGAAAAGAGTTTTTGGGGGTGGCCTAACATAGAAAAAAGTTCATAGCAATTTCGGCAATTTATCTCGAAATGTAAGGTCCTAGCCGTCAGGTAATTAAAATATATCCTTCCTTTTTTCCACGAGACGTAATCTTAGCCGTCCATATTTTCTATCTATACCGTCGGTACGATATCGACCCTGATCCCTCCTCCAATCTAGTTTTCCATAAACCCTAACTTCTTCGTTCGTTCGTGCCTAGAGACTTCGGCGAACCAAGTCTCCGAAAATTAAGTTTCTCGTCGGCTACTGGTACTTGATACCGCTACATATTCATTCTTCAAAAGGTGATGGAAGGGGAAAATGTGATGGAGTCGCTGAATACGGCGGCGCCATCTACGGGGCAGGGTATAATTGCTCGTCCTCCTCCAAGTGACTCGGTATTGGCCACTGATCCGAGTGTTTCTCTAGGCAGTCAATCTCAGGCGGAGCTGAAGGAACAATCCTCTATGCCTGTATGTTGTTGTTCTTGCTTATTATTTGGGTTACATTTTTCTCTTCTCGTCTCGATTGCCGGTGAACTCCTATAGACGCTTTGCACTTGTTCTACTTCTTTTTTTCTGATGTGGTTTTCTTTAGCTAAATGTCTCGATTGTCGTATAAGATCGTGTAATCCTACAGTCAGATGAACGCATGTCTTTAGATAGGAGTATTTACGAACACCAGCTATGAGGATCCTGATCTCTTTTTCATATCGAACTTTTGAATCATTCTGGTTAAACTCACTAATAGATTTTCACGATTCAATCTTGCTTGGGGTATGCTTTGAATGCATGCTGAATCATCTCTTTTCAGAATGTTTCGTGTTAGTCTCTACTTAGTTCCATGATTTTTTGGTCTGTTCTGCAGATTGCTAGCCCAGCCTTTGTCTCTCAGTCATTTCCATCTTCCGTTACTACACAATGGAGTTCTAATGTAGCAGCCTACTCAAATATTAATCCCATACCTCAAGTTTCGCCAATGCTACCTTTTCGGCCTTTTGGTCGGCCAGGAACACTTGCCCCTCCTGGACTAGTGACATCCCAGCCTGATTTTCCTGGTTCCAACCCTTTTTCTACAACTCCAAGACCCCAGATGTCTGCAGGTCCTGCTCAAATCAATCCTGGTATTCATCCACACATGTATCCTCCATATCATTCCATGCCTACAATACATGGAATGCCTCAAGGAACGTGGTTGCAGCCTCCCCATATGGGTGGTATTCCCAGGGCAGCTTTTCCTTCACATCCTACTCCTTTTTCTGGTTCCTATCCATTTCCAGCTCGTGGACTCTCTCCTAACCTACCATATTCTGGTTCTCAACCGCCTGGGGCCTTTCCTATGGCAAGTGCTGGCACCGGTCATGCGTTACCAGGTCAACAGCTTGATATATCTCCCGGGCAAAAGACAGAAGCTCTCCCAGGAATCGGTATGCTCAAGGTTTCATGATAGATTACTGATCCATGTAAGAGCTGTTTGACCTTAATGGTTATTCTATTTAGTTTACATACCTTATATGTGGATTTTTTTGTATTGTGCAGATGACAGAGCTGGTTCACAAGTAGTAGGAAATCGGGTTGATGCCTGGACTGCACATAAATCAGAAACAGGAATTGTTTACTATTATAATTCCGTGACCGGGCAATCGACCTATGAAAAGCCTCCTGGTTTTGAAGGGGAGGTGGGTATAGCTGATTACATGGCTTGTTCACTAGTTGAGACTACGTTTATACAATACAATATCATTTGACTTAGTTTGCTTCATGCATGTTACTTAGGAGTTGGTGTCTAATAAACAGTTGCAGATTTGGGTCAAATGTTAGATGTGATTGAAATTTTTTTTTGAAAGTCCTAGATGTCATATGTTCATTAGCTACTGAACAGTACTATACAGTGTTCGTTTGAAACAATTTACCTCTATTTGTTTTATACAAAATTAATGCAGCATTTGACCTTTATTATTATAAGCTGCCAAATTGGTTAAGTTTGTGCAGTTATTTATTTCACCGAATTTGTTGCACAATCCACCTTAAGTTATTAACAGGCGGGTAATGGGTTGCTTGCCATTTTGATGCTAGTGTAAACACATATGGACATAGTACATTCATGTAGTCGTAGTCCTTTTAGATTTTTTGAGAATTCATAATCCATACTTTTTGCTTAATTTATGCAGCCTGATAAAGTGACAGTGCAGCCGATTCCAGTTTCTATGTAAGTTTTTAGATTGAGATCAACATTTTTCTCTGATAAAATTAGTTGTCATATTTTAATGATACAGTTTTGCTTGGTTTTGCATAGGACATTATATTGTTATATATATATATATTTTACCTGACTTACAGCCTTTTTGCACTAAATGTAGGGAGAATCTACATGGGACAGATTGGGCTCTTGTGTCCACCAATGATGGAAAAAAGTATTACTACAACAATAAGACAAAGGTAATTAAAGAAAAGAGGATGCAACATTTAATTGGCTTTGGAACTAGTTTTCTGCTACTCTATATTTCTCTGTTAGATTGCTTGAATCCTCCATTTCCTGCATCAGGTAAGTAGCTGGCAAATTCCGGCCGAAGTGAAAGATTTGGTGAAGAAAGTGGAGGAGAGGCCGATGGAGACTCTAACTTCTATACCAAGTGCTGACTTAACTGTAAAGATTTCGGATCAGTTAAGTTTGGACGCACCTGCTATTAACAATGGTGGTCGGGATGCCACATCTCTCAAAACTACAAATATTCCTGGTTCCTCAGCACTGGATTTGGTTAAAAAGAAACTACATGATTTTGGAGTGCCTGTCTCATCTACGACAACATTTGAAGTAAATGGTGGTAAAGCAATTGAGGCCACACCTAGTGGAGAAAGTGGAAATGGAATGGGTAAGGTAAAAGATGCTCCTGGAGCTGGTGACCTTTCTGATTTGTCTTCAGATTCCGAAGATGAAGAAAGAGGACCATCGAAAGAAGAGTGTATCAAACAGTTTAAGGTATTAGGATTACGTAGTCTGGACTTGTGAATAGTTTTTGTGGTCTTCTTGTTTTTCCTTTTAGACGAAGGGTTTGGTAAAGTTTTCTTCCTCGTGTTTTTCTTTTTGCAAGTTAAAATTAACCAGATGCATTTACTTAAGTCTGGGGAAGAGAATAGAAGATCATGCATTCCAAATTGTCTTCTGTAGATGGATCTTATTGGAATATCGGATTGTAGTAAATGCTTTGCATGTCTTAGCAACATTAATAATGGTGTTAACCTCTAGTGGAAAAATTCAGTTTTCGAAACCTTGAAACTAATGAACTATCCTGATCTATGTTTATTTTCTAGCTAATTTTTGAGTAGTTATCTAAAACCTTGTTTCTTATTTCTTTATTATTGCTAAATTTTGCAGGTAATGCTCAAGGAGAGAGGAGTAGCACCGTTTTCTAAATGGGAGAAGGAACTTCCAAAAATTATCTTTGACCCTCGCTTTAAGGTCTACCAATAAACATCATAACAATATCTTGATATCTTACTCTGTTCTTATATTCCACGTCTATTGTTTTTGCCTTGCATGATTGCGAATTTTCAGTTAATTTACTTGTATCTATGTCAGTATTGTAATATCCATTCATTTTGGTTGTTCAAATAGAGCACAATGAAAGTTTCCTAAGGATTTCCTAGCTCAGTGCACAGAGACATGACAGTATAGTATTGTCTTGTCTTATCACAGATCTCTTCCTTGCTCTCTTTTTTTACATTAACCTGACTTTCACTTTGTTTATCTGAATTCAATACTAGTGTCCTCCCTGTTTAATTATGTTGTTACTGGAATGCCAGCTAAATCAGTTGTTGAAATAACTATGTTTTTGGTTTCTTCCAGTATTAACAATAAAAATGTTAATTGTTAATACTGGCCCACCCATCTGATATCCTGTTACAACTCTATTCTTTGTTAGCTTGTTGAAATGTTGAGAATTTAATGTTTTGTTAAATGTTCTTTTTTGCCTGGTATAGTGCCAGCTTGCATTGTGGCCATTTATGATTGAGTATGTTCATTTGAAGAATTCGTTATTCTTGCAGGCAATACCAAGTCATTCTGTTAGAAGGTCCTTATTTGAGCAGTACGTAAAGACACGTGCTGAGGAAGAACGTAGGGAAAAACGTGCTGCTCACAAGTCAGCTGTTGAAGGTTTCAAGCAGTTGCTGGATGAAGTGTCTAAGGTAAATCCTTTTAGTGAACAAAGTTTCTTTCTCCTTAGAGCTACTTACAAAAATATTTTTATTATTTGGTAATGGATTTTCTCAACTTGTATAACTCTTTGTCATCCTGATATTTTTCAGGACGTTGATCAACACACTGATTATCGTGCTTTTAAGAGGAAATGGGGGAATGACCTGCGGTTCAAAGCACTTGAGGGCAAAGAGAGGGAGACTTTACTGAATGAAAGGTACCAATCTATATTTTGCGATCAGATTTCTATGTATGTGGAAAGTTTGCTTATATTTTGGATGAATTTTTCTTTTTTTAAGTGGATTTTTGACTGTCTTATAATTTTCTTGTGAGTCTAATATTTCTTTCTTTCTTTTCCTTATTGCAGAGTCCTTTTTATGAAACGGGCTGCTGAACAAAAGGCCCAAGAAATCCGCGCAGCTGCTGCCTCTGATTTCAAGACAATGCTACGCGAAAGAGAAGTATCAATAAATTCACATTGGTCCAAGGTAGGTGACATATGTTCTTATCCTTTTTGAGCAAGGTGACAGAAAACGAAAACATCTTGCATTTGAGGAAATGACCATATTCTAAGTTTCTAAACCAAGACCAATAGAAATATTGACCTATCGAAGTTACTAGTACAGTAGTACTGTATTAGTGTTATTATTTGTATATTATTGTTAATCAACGTTTTCCCTTGAATTGCACTACTTTCACTGGTATGTATGCTACCACTACCGACCTACTTATATAATATTTTTCTCTTCTTTATATCAGCTGAAGGAAAGTCTGAGAAATGAACCAAGATATAGAGCTGTTGCACAAGAGGACAGGGAGGTTTTTTTTAATGAGTACGTGGCTGAACTAAAAGCTGCACAAAGGGGAGACGGTCGTGAGATGAAAACCAGAGACGAGGAGGTAAGTTAGGTTTATTTATCACAATTTATATGAGCTGCAAGAAAATTCTGCAAAAGTTCATGCAGCCCTCTTCTGATTGCTTTAAAGTGAGAATATCCACGCATTTATGTTTGATGGCATGTTATTATCGATTGTTTGCCTTGCTTGCTAGAGGTGCCTAAAGACACTAATTGCTATATAGCTAATGAAATAGTATGAGCTTGTTTGTTTTCCGCTACGAAATTTCTGGGTCTCTTGTATTTATGTTTCTGGAATCCTGAATAGATGATGATTTTCCCCCACATCTTAAATGTGGAGAACCATATAGATCCATTTTTTGAGATTTCTGAGTTTGTGTTCAGGATAAACTGAGAGATCGGGAGAGGGAGTTGCGGAAACGGAAAGAGAGAGAAGTGCAAGAGGTGGAAAGAGTACGTCAAAAAATTAGAAGGAAAGAGGCAGTTGCCTCTTATCAAGCTTTGCTAGTTGAAACAATCAGAGACCCTGAGGTATTTCTACTTGGGCTTACTTCTCTTAAGTAGCGAGCTAAAACTGTCTTTTAGGTTGATAGATATAATTAGGTGGTTGTTTCTTTGCGCTGTGGGGATTTTGATAGGTCGATCTTACTTTGTTACCTTTTCTTTAACATCTGAAGGCATCCTGGACGGAGTCGAAGCCGAAACTTGAGAGGGATCCTCAAAAACGTGCCTCTAATCCAGATTTAGATCTTGCGGATAAGGAGAAGCTATTCCGAGATCACATAAAGACATTGTATGAGGTACATGTGCTACCGAATGGTAGACCTTTCCAAATTAAACTCTGAGCATGTGCTGTATCAAAGGAGGATACTTTATCTGCTTTTTTCACCTTTGTTGTGTTTCACAGCGATGTGCGAACGACTTCAAAGCCCTTCTAGTTGAAGTCTTGTCATCAGAAGCTGCTTCCCAAGAGTCAGGAGACGGAAAGACAGTACTTAATTCGTGGTCAACTGCTAAACAAGTACTGAAACCTGATATCCGGTACAGCAAGATGCCCAGAGATGATAGAGAAGTCGTGTGGCGCCGATATGCTGAGGATATCTCAAGGAAACAGAAACAAGAAAGCTATCAAAAGGAGGAGAAACAAAGAGACCACAAGACCTAAAGAAACCACAGACCAGTAAAAATGGCATGGTTCAGTACGTTGTTGAGCGCGAAGTACTTTGAATTTGTCATTTAACAATGAACTTTGTCTATTTAACAGTTATAGTACCTTGTCCTTCTCCTTCCAAAACAATGTGCTTTTTAACAATCATGTTAACAATTAAATTTTCAGTTTTAGAATTTAGCAAGATCCTATTTGGAGATAATATCTACATGAATTTTAAATATCAATTAGACAATTACTTACTAAAAGTGTTTATTTGTGAGTTCTAGATTTTTTATATATTGTATTAAATATATTTTTAGAAGTGTCCTAATTAAGATGATATCAAATTAAATTATTATTTATAATCAAATTAATTATGATTTTGCTACTGTAAGTATTAATGATGGCTGTTATATTTTAAAGCTATCTAGTATCATATTCAGTGGTTTTATTAAAATATGTAATGTTTTTTATTGAATTTAAAATTGTTATTAACTATTTTATAAATATATTGTTATATTACATATAATGTAAATTGTATATTATAATTATAACATTACAATTTTTGTATTTAAAGTGTTACATATTTTTGGTTTTGTATTTCGAATATATATGTCTACAGGTAATTATTTGGTTTTATTTTATTAGATGTTTTATTGTTTACTTTTATACCTGACTAGGCAGGTATTTGATTTTTAGTTTAAAACTTTGTATATAAATATTAATTAATATGTTTTTAAAAGTTTATATTTTGATTTTTTCCACCTATATTTGATATATAAGTGATTAAATTTGTATTTATGATTTGTTATTTGTTTTATGTATGTTTATATTGTGATTTATTTAATAGTATTGATGGTTTACAATGTTTTTAATTTATTATAATTTTTTCTTAATAATTATATATTATAAAACTAATATTACATATTTTTATATTTACTGAACCTAATAAAATAAGAAAAATATAAGAAGGGATTCATAACCCTCCTTAGTAATTTAGAATATTAATTTGTTAAAATAATAATAAATTTTAATTAATACGACACATTTATCTTTATTCAGTTTTAGAAAGGGTTATAAAAAATATTAAAAAGTAATATTTATTAGATTCAGTTTATAAATTCGATTTTTAACATAATCAAATTTAATTAAATATTTTTCTGCTTGGATCTCGATTAAATCGGTTTCCTGCACTTACTGCACCAAAATTGGTGTGAGATTGAAACTAATCCCAAAATTATATGTATAAGAGATGAAAAGAAATGAGATTTCTTTTGACTTTCGATGTGGATCCTACTTTTTCTAACAAAATCTTTATTCCAAAATTTTTTAAAACTAATGAAATGTTTTAAATTAATCTAATTTCCATAGTTAATACAGGAAATATCATTAAATGTTAAATTTATATTAAATATCTAAAAGATAAAATGGAAAATTTTATATATTTATTTTAAGAACCCAACGGTTATTAAAAATGCACGCGTATGTAATCTCACACATTTTTTTAAACGCATTTTAAAGAATCGAATCCTAGACCAAAATGTTAACTAAAAAAAAAAATCGGATCAAACTCACCTGTATTTAGGATTTATCCGTTTTTTATGAAAAATTTACTCTCCTTTTTTTCATCAAAATGTTTAAAGCAATGACAATTTTTGTAAATATTTTGACCTTTCTTTTACAAATGTACTCAAGTTTTCATACAAAAATATTATGAGTGGAAACTTTTTATTATTTATTTTGACTTTCTCTACAAACCCATATATTTGGATTTGGACGTCAGAAGGAATTCAATAATTTCATCTTAATAAGAAATAACAACAACACAAATTTTTATGAAATAGAAATTGTATCGATCAAGAATATAAGTGCTCTAATTTTTTCTCTGGATACAAGAAATTGTATATGTAAAATTGGCCAAAGAACTCAAAATTTCTCTCTCACTTGCTAATCTTTCTATTTATACACCTGAGGTCGATTCCGATTCTAGCTGAGATTTTCGGATTCTTCGAACTTCTGTTTTGATTTTCCTTCCAAGTTTACACCTCTTCGGCATACCCCTAGAAGTTCAGAACTGTTAAGATGTAGTCCTTTCTTACTCAGGCTGTGCCTGCGTCGGCCTCAACCATGCTGCATGCTCAGTATTCTATCATTCTATAAACTTACATATGAGGGAATACTCTCTAGTCTTGGTCAATGGGCCAGTACATGCTGAGTCGAGTAACATAAATATTACAGGTTAAAGCGAAATCCTATTAAGAGGATTCTGACACCAACATCAAAATATACCATATTCCAACTTAGAAAAATATCAATATATAATTAAATGGTGTATTTGATTTTCCATAAATAACTATTAATATTAATATGTTTTCAAATCTCTTGTGTATTTAATGTAAAAATAGATTTATATTTTTTATATATATTTTCTACAAATAGTTTATGCATTTTTAGATACTTATACATATATCTAACCAAAAAAAAAAGAAAAACTCTCCCAAAATCTAGCCATCGAAGAAACCCTAAATATCTCTGGTGGTGCCGGTGGCGCCGCCGCTCGCCGGCGTCACCCCTTCGTTTCTTTACGTTTTTTGGTCGTCTTTCTTTCGTCATCTTTTGCTTGTCTAGATATGTCACTTTCGAGTATTCGCTCCGACCTTCTCTCCTCCCAGACAGTTTTCGTATATGGCTTTTACCAGAGAACTGTGGTGGAACCACCGAGCTTCGCAGAGAGGCTGTAAATAGTCTCAACAACTGATTCTATTTCAGATTTATGGCGCTTCAGTTTCCAATCTTTTTATGGTAGATCTGTTTCTCTGATGCAAATGTGGAGTCTTTGGCTTCAAGGTCTGGACGACTCTGACTCTATCCAGTTGGAGGTACCTTAAATATACGATTTCAGGTTCCAGGAGTATCCTTTGTCTCAGTCACGGTATTGTCGGTGGCCAAGGACTCTTCCTTATCGGACCTGTATTTGAATGCAGCAGTTGCTCGAACCCATCCCCTTTCGATGGTTCTAATATGGCGTGTGTTTCTCTGTTTCAAAGCCTGGCTTTGAATTATGCCTTAGATTTAAGGGTCAAATCGCTGGCCAGTCTGCTCTGGATCATGTTGATCACTTACCTTCCTCTCCTGAAAAGGCTCTTGCTAGAGCGTATCCACTGGATCATCACAAGCTAATCTCTAGCTCTAATCAGGTTGGAAGTAATTGAGTTTTGCGGTATCATCACTTGGTTTTTCTGATTTCTATTGAGCTTGAGTTAGTTAGCATTAGAGTAAATTTTATTATTAAGAGGGGTGACTGTGAAGAATTAATTTGGTTGGGTGTTTATGCTGCTAAAGTACAAATCTTTGATTGGTTTAATCTCATGTTATATGTTGTATTCACATGCTTGGACATCTCCTTTGTAGAGTTGGTTTCCTTTAATATTTCAAACTTACCTTGTATTAAGGTCCTTACTAGCTTTGTTCTAGTCTTTTTGGCTTTTTTGGATAGCCCAAATTTACCTTGTATTGATGTTCTTACTAGCTTTGGTTTCTTTTGAAATCTCAAATTTACTTTGTTATGAGGTTTTTACTTGTTCTAGTTTGTTTTAACGCTAAGGGCTTTGTCCCGTGTATTAGCTATGGTTACTTTGTTGTTGATGCATGTCAGTATATGCATCTCAATCATGTTTTGGCATTTTCATTTTCAAGGTTTCGAGGGACTTTCTGGAATCTATGGAAGACGATGCTACTTTGGTTGTTCAAAAACAACATCTCACCTTCTTACACGATCATCACAATGGTGGTTGTTGATGATGATATGGATTTAAACCCGTGTCCTCTTTCAGCTGTAGAGGAAGTCTCCTTGTCCCTTATGTTGGGGTTTTTTAATCGATGTGTTCCGAAAATTCTGCCATGATGCTTCGTTTTGTTCTCACGATTCTATTTTTTTTTAATTTTACTACTGCTTTTAACTATCCTACAACATATGTATTTGTAGGTCTTTGCTTTTTTATTTGTAAACATATACTCCTATAATGGAGTGTAAAACATTTGATATTGAAGTATTTGATTTGACAAAAAATACATATATCCAACTAGTTCATTAGTTTATAATGAGTTTTGTTGGCATTTTTAATTTCGGTGACATTTTTAACATAATTTTTTTAATAGACATATTTTAATCGAATATCTACTAATCTAATATTTAAGAAATAATAACTATTGATATAAGAATAATTTATTCTTAAATTATTCTATAGCTTAAAATTCTCATAACCGACTAGAAAAAATAATCATATACTAGGATCAAGTCCAACCCAAACTTGTAAACTATAGAATTTTTTTTTTTCCAGGTCAAGTCTAACCCATAATGAGTTCCTAAATTATTTTTAAATTTACTTGGTTAAAAATTACATAATTACTAAGTTTTTACTCGAACCCGCGACTATTAAATCATTTTTTCGGGTCAAATTCGATCCAAGATAAAATATACATTGTTGATACCGGGTTTAGCACCTAGCCAAAAGCCCATTCCAGCTGAAGGCCCAGGTGGACGACGATCTAGAGGTCTGAGGCGAGCTAGGCCGATCTGACGAGTTGGGCCTTCCTACTAAAAGCCTATTAGGCCAAAATATGTAATTAGGATTTTAAGCATGCATTCTTAGTATTAATACCCATGTAATTATTCTTCTAAAGAGATATGAAATTCTTCTTGAGATCATCTTAGCTTTACCACAAGATCAAAGATTTAATCTACTTGTTAATTCTTGATTCAATAGTTGGCGCCGCCTGTGGGGATTAAACAGCTGGAAGATCTTAAAATCTCTTTCGCAGGGAAAAAGCAAACGGAGCAATGACCATGGGAGGACTAACAAAAAAAAAACAAGATGGATCCACTGGCACCGCCGCCGATGCAAGAAACCGAGATGATCGAATTGACATCAGGGGATCAGACCACGAGGATGAGATCCCCAAAATTACTATGCAGGACATGTGGAACCAGATGAACGAGCAAAAAGCAGAGACCGCCAAGCTCAGAGCCGAATCGCAAAGCTTAAGAGCGCAACTCGAAGTAATGATCGTCTCCACGGAGGATATGGATATGCACACCGTAAACCATTCCTTATTTGGAGCATTCCAACAGACACCCGAAACGGCAGCTGGGCGCCAAAGCCAACCTGATTACGTTAACGCGGCGAGATTCAGAAGCACAACTGAAGCCACCGAACTGCAATACATTCACAAACAGTTAAAATTAATGAGCTCGCATGTACATCAAGCCACCAGTTCGACTCTTGACATCCTTTGAGCCATAGAAGGAACACAAAAAACGCTGTTCTCCAGGAGGATTACTGATGTCCCGGTTCGGCACTCTGCCAAAATCAAGTTTACAGGGTACAACGGAAAAAGTGACCCAGTCCAATACCTGACGGCTTTCACCATCGCCATGATGCAAGCACAATTCTCCATGGAAGAACAAGACGCAGGTTTGTGCCAAATATTCATGGAAAACTTGTCAGGATCGGCGTTGGATTGGTTCTCCCGTCTGGAACCAGGAACCATCGATAGTTTCCAGCAGTTGTCAACAGTATTCATCAAACACTACTCGATGTACATCGCAAAGAAATCCTCGACAACCGACCTATGGACGCTGTCTCAGTATGGAAATGAATCACTAAGAGAATTCATTGACAGGTTCAAAGGGGTTGTCGCTAGGATAGTAATAAACGACGAAGGCAGAATTGCCGCCTTACGGAAGGCCCTCTGGTTTAATTAAAGGTTCAAAGACGAGCTACTCATTTACCCGCCACAAACACTAGAAAACGCGCTCCATCGGGCCAACAAATTTGTCGAAATAGAGGACGAGCATGCCGTAATGTCTAAAAAACATCACGCCGCAAAACCAAGCCGAGAAAGGGACGAGGTCCCACGAGAACCTAGGAAACACTATTCGAGGGACAGAAGAGGTCGCGCTACCTATGTTATTACCGAGAATGGGAAAACCGCGGATCAACCTTCACCTTTTGACGATGATCCGGAAGCATACTACAATTTCCACAAACAAACAGGCAAAAAACTGCGGACTGTCGACATCTACAGTCCATCTTACTAAAAAAGTTTCAGGACGACGGAATTGATACCAACAGAATTAGGTCCGACGATAAAAGACGAAGTGGGAACTCATGGCACAATTCGGCCACAAAGGGAAGATCCCTACAAGTTAGCACAATCTCGGAAACGAGCTCACATACTCTTGATGATATGACACCCCCTACTCGAACTTGAGATCATGACCGAGCTACGGAAGGATCGTTACCAAGAAGGCGAGTCAACATGATCATGGGCGGTTAGGTCTCCTGCAACGATTCAGTAAGATCAATCAGATACTCCGAACGATGAGCCGTTACCGCACAAAAGGAACTGACCAAGATCATACCAACCTCTCCGCCACTCGAGTTCGGAGATGCCGACCTGACAGGACTAAATCAGCCTCACAACAACTTCCTGGTTATCGAGCTAGTCATCGCAAATACGGAGGTAGCTAGAATCTTGATCGATACAGGTAGCTCAATGGATATAATCTTCAAAGACACGCTCAACAACATGGGAATCGGCGATGACTTAATCAAATTGCCTGTTCTAGCCGGGGGTTCTACTCAGATGGTCAAATATGTCGTGATGGACCAGCGTTCAATGTTTAATGTAATCCTCGGAACACCATGGCTCTATTCCATGAAGGCAGCAGTATCAACCTTCCATCAGTGCGTCATGTTCCCAACAAGCAGGGGGACCTGGACGATAAGAGAAAATCAGCGCGTTGCTCGAACATGCTTTCTAACTGAACACCGTATGCGAACCATGCAGGTATCAGAGACAACTACAAATTCCCAGCCAGTCTATGGTTCCACACCGGAATTAGACAAGGTCGAACAAGTCAATATTAATACCGAATATCCGAACTGCACTACTAGAATAGGGAAATAGTTGGCCGAAGACATAAAAGTCGAGTTAATATCTTTACTAAGGAGGAATGCCAACACGTTCGCCTAGACCATGGACGACATGAAGGGGATTGACCTAGCCATCACTTGTCACAAGCTGAACGTCGACTCGACTTACAAAACAATAAAACAGAAACGTCGTAAGCTAAGTACGGAACGCTCTCAAGCAGTAAACGATGAGGTGGAAAAACTCTTAAACATCAGGTTAATCGCCGAGGTCAAATATCTAGAATGGCTAACTAACCCAGTCGTCAAGAAGAAGAATGGAAAATGGCGCGTATGTGTCGATTTCACCGACCTCAACAAGGCATGCCCCAAAGACAGCTTTCCCTTACCTTATATGGACAGGCTTGTAGAAGCCACTGCAAGCAAAGAACTCCTATTCTTTATGGATGCCTTCTCAGGGTACAACCAAATTATGATGCATCCTGCAGATTGGGAAAAAACGGCTTTCATCATGGACAGGGGAACTTACTGCTACAACATAATGCCATTCAGACTCAAGAACACAGCGTTAAACAAGATGTTCGCCAATGAAATCATATAATGCTGGGGATCACGTGCAACATCTGGCAAAATGCTTCAAAACGCTCAACCTCTACAAAATGAAACTTAACCCAGCCAGGTGTACTTTTGGAGTCACATCAGGAGAATTCCTCGAGTATGTCATAACAAAGAGGGGGATTTAAGCAACAGATAGCAGCCATTCTCGACTTACCGGCACTTAAAACGAAAAAAGAAGTCCAAAACCTTATGGGTTGAATCGCAGCGTTAAACAGATTCATCTCTTGATCAACTGACAAGAGTTTGCCTTTCTACCAGATCCTCAAAGGAAAAAAAGCTTCAAATGGGATCGAAAGTGCCAGGATGCATTCAACGAGATCAAGTCATACTTAACAACGCCGTCCGTACTTGCCAAACCAGAAGACGGAAAAATCCTTTACTTATATGTAGCAATCTCCGAGGTTGCTATCAGTGGTGTCATGGTAAAAGAAAATCAAGGTGAGAAAAAACCGATCTTCTACGTAAGCAAGTCGCTAAACAACGCCAAGACGCGATATCCCGCAATCGAGAAAGTTTCTCTTGCTGTAATATCTGCATCCCAGAAGCTACGACCTTATTTCCAGTCACATACTATTATCATACTTACCAACCATCCACTACGAACCATACTCCACAGCCCAAACCAGTCCGACAGGTTAACCAAGTGGGCAGTTGAGCTCAGCGAATACGACGTTGAGTATCGAACTCGTAAATGTTCCAAATCTCAGGTCCTTGCAGATTTCAGAGCCGAGATCCTACCTAGAGCAGATAGCACGACTCCACCAAGAATATAGAATCTTTATGTCGACGGTTCCAGGCGAAAGCAAGGATCAGGTGCAGGTGTCCGGCTCGAATCACCTACTGGAGAGGTACTAGAACAAGCCTTCAGGTTTAAGTTCGAAGCATCTAAAATGAAGCAGAATACAAGGAACTACTAGCCGGAATACGACTCACCAAGAACCTATACGCCCTGCAAATACACGCCTTCTGGGACTCTCAGCTCATCACCAATAAGTTCAGTGGCGAATACGCTGCAAAAAATGATCGAATGCTACACAACCACCAGATGGTTCAAGAGAAAGCAAGTGAGTTCGACAACTTCGAGCTCACCAAAATTCCAAGAAACGAGAATCAGCTCGCCGACTCTCTGGTTAACATGGCATCCTCCAATGAACTCACCGTAAAGCGAACTATTCCGATGGAGTACATAACCTCACCAAGCTTTACCAGCATGATGCCCAATGCCATCGACAAACTCATCTATTTTAATCAAGAACAAAGCGAGCACAGTAAACCCGAGTCGCGCACCGAGATAATAGACTATATCCTTACAAGAAAAGAACCAGAAAAAATGGGCAGCACAACGCCTCTGAGCCAAAGCCGCAAGGTACATCGTCATAGACGGGCAACTATATAAACGATATGCTTCAGGAATCCTGCTATGATGCATTGACGGTGATGACGTACAGCAGGTCCTCGCCGAGCTGCATGAAGGAGCTGGCGGAAGCAATTCTAGCGGGCTCTACCTGGCTTTAAGAATAAAGAAGCACAAACACTACTGGCCTACGATGCTAAAAGACATCCAAGACTACGCCAAAAGATGCGAGATGTGCTAGCGACACAGACCAACAAATCATGCATCTACAGAACCACTCAATGCCTCAGAAAACCCCTATCCATTCATGAAGTGGGGAATGGATGTCGTAGGCCCATTCCCAGTGGCAACGAACAAAGATAAGTTCCTTCTAGTAATATAAACTATTTCACAAAATTTGTCGAAGCGGAGTCCTACTCAGCAGTCAAATCCAAACAGGTACAATACTTCATATGGAAAAACATCATCTGCCACCACGGCGTCCCGTACGAAATCAGGACAAATAATGGAAGTAACTCTGCGCGAAAACCGTAAAAGCATTCTATGCTAGGTGGAAAATCTGATTGAACCACTCCACACCAAGGTATCCCAGGGGGAAAGGACATGCCGAAGCCATAAACAAATCCTTTGTCGACAGACTCAAGAAAAGGCTAGAATCTAAAAAAGAACTCTGGGTCGACGAGCTAGATGACGTCTTGTGAGCCTACCGAACTACACCGCGACAATCCACGAACCAGACCCCCTTCTCCCTAGCACATGGAATCAAAGCCTTAACACCATTAGAAGTAGCAATATTCAATTTGCGCCGAATTAAGTTTCCAGAAGAAGAGGCCATCAAAGACGAGATGTTACTTGAATCACTAGACGATGTTGAAGAGATACAAGACATATCACTTATACAGTTGAATTCCTATCATCAAGCTATAATGCGATATTACAACAAAGGCGTGAAACAGAGAAGGTTCAAAGAAGGAGACTTAGTCTTGCGAATGACTTATGCAAATACAGTAGAGGAGAACGCTGGCAAATTGGAGCTCGGTGGGAAGGCCCGTACGAGATGTCCAAGATATTTAAAACAGGAGTATACGAGCTCAAGACTAAAGACGGAACCCCAACTCCGAACTCCTGGAACGCCACCAAGCTCAAGAATTTTATCATTAGCTTCCATTGTACCGTGAACTACAATCTAGCTTGATCCCTGTTATCAGGCTACGTAGGCAACCCACTGGGTGCAACTATTTTAATTAATAAAAATCATCTTTGATTTCAGGTCTAATGATTCTCAAATCCTAATCTTGGCATTTTTCTCAATTAGGAAATTTCTGGGATAAAAAATGATAAAACAAATAAAAAGTCGAGCCACAACTCGCACATACCCTACACTAAACGGGAATGTCGATGAGATCAAATTTTTCTCGTCATTGCCTCAAAGGCCATTAACAAAGCCAAGATTCATCTCACATACTCCTAAAATGAGTATTGAGCGCATGCAAAGTCACCGCGTTCTAGTGTAAGTTTCCACATAAAAGCCAAGCTCCAACTCGTGTATTCCTAAAGACGAGTATTGGGTGTGGAAAAAGTCACCACGTTCGAGCATAAGACTCCACATAAAATCTAAGTTCCGACTCGCGTACTCCCACCAAGATTATAGGACAAGACTAAAGTTTCTTGTCAATAGATCGTCTGTTGGAAAGAATGATCTGCAGGTCGTCCTTTTTCCAGCATTTGATCGGGTGTGTGTTCAGTTTGCACAAGAACTAGAGAAACATCCATTTAGTTTTTCTATAAAAAAAGAAGTCTAGCCTCGGTCACACATCTTGTCAAAAGAGAAGAGCCGAACTCCGGTTCACAGTTAACTACACGACGAGATCAAAGCTTTCTCATCCTCATTTACGATATCAACTCGAAATGAATATAGCTACCGATCTACACCTTCTTACGTCGAACAAACAAAAATACAAAGTCGGCAAAAGAACAAAGAGAATCTGCCGAGCTGCGGCTCTATTTTCCATTAACAAAAAATACTAAGATTACATTGTTCATAAAAAGAAACAACGACCTAACATATGACAAATCAAAAAACATAAACCCTTCTTAAAATTCAAATAGTGTAAAAATGTGCAACATGGAGTTTGCTGACAAACATGACAGACCCATACCCTAGGAAAAACAGAAAACTACCCCAAAGGAACACAAGAGGTACAAGACAAGCCGACCCCAACCCTAAGAAAACCGTGAAAGCTGCTCCAAAGGAACAACTACACCCTCGGCGTCACTGGACCGACATTTTCAGCTTCGGTAGAAGTACCGGAACCCCTTTGGATGGACCAAACTATGTTCAAACCATGCTCATTAAACTTAGGTCTAATGCGGAAGTCTTCTGGCGACACATCAACTATGTCTAACCCCTCGAACTGGACCTTGTACTTCTCAAAATCTGCTTCGAACTTCGTCATGATCCTTGCAGGTACCATGCCACCTTCAACCACTATGTCTTGAACACAGTCCAGAGTACTTTTGGCTTGGGCATAAAGATGGATGATAGGATCAGCCTTGTCTCGGTCCTCCACGTGACGCCGAACATTCTCAAGCTTTGTTGCACACTCAACTTGAGTCTCTCGCCGCTTTAGCATAACTTGAGAAGCTCGGGAAAGGCGGAGCCTCTTTATCTAGCTCTCATGTAGCGCCTCGAGAGCAACCTAATCCTCCCGAAGTTTTGTGAATTTAGCACTAGCATGTTTCTGGGCTGCTTGCAGATTACCGAGCTCTATTGTAGCAAACTCCTGAGTGGCCTTGAGTTCAGCTCTTAAGGCAGCAAGGTCGTTAGTAGCGGATCTTGCCATATCATTCAGCATCCTCTTCGTAGCAGTAACCTGGATAGTAAGCTGCTTGATGACCTCCTCTTGTTTTCCAGCTTAAGCCAATCTTCGGCGATCCGTTTCTTATATTGGTCAACCAGCTTCAATAACTTGATCAGCTCATCCTCATTGCCGGTTAAGGCTCGAAGTTTATTCTCATAAAAGGCGATGAACTCGTTAGTTTTCACCAAAGTATGTATATCAAACAAGCAACAAGGTCAAAACTTATAAAACTCAACCAAAAAGAAGGAGAAGACAATGATCTACCCGGCAAGCTTGCCGAGATAGAACTTCATAAATCTTAGGTTCCATAAGCCGATCTATAGTAGGAATGATCAGACCGTTGGCCCCGAGACGATTCATTAAACCCGCAAACCCAAGCTTATCATGCGCGAACGGCACGCCTCTGTGCGTGAATGAGAACGCCCAACTCCCCTGTGAGTTGTTGTGTCTCGTCGACTGGGAGCTTCCCCCTTCGGCATCTCGAGGCTCCCCAACATTGCCAACCCCAGCCTCGGCCTCATCTTCCTTCTCACCTTCCTCATCATCATCATCACCACCATCACCAAGAAGATTTTTAACTTCTTGGGCAAAAGTCTCTAAACTGCCATCTACAGGGTCCAGATCCGCAGTTATCTCGTTCAGAATCTGAGAGACCGTGGAAGTCCCACCAGTGGGAGCAGGTGGTTGAACCTTCAAGTCGGTGACAGAAATATTGATCCCTGTACCGCAGCGAGAACTTCCTAATGCCCCTTCTCAGGAGCATTTTCTTTTTCTTGGTGATCCTCCACAGGAACACCATCATTTACTGTCTGTCCCTCAGCAGGGACTTCCTCTCTCAAAACTTGTTCCTCAGAAGGAACAACAACTGAATTTGGCTCCTCTGCCGAGTTGATGATCGGCGTCTCCCCTTGGTCACTAATAGAGTGCAGGCATCCTCACTGCAAGTAGAACCAGATATCTGCACCTGCTTCCGCTTTGAATTCGAACAAGATTTCTCTAGTTCGGCGGCATAGTCAACTGGAGGCTTTGGACGACCCATTCATTTGTTCTTTTTAACATGACATATGTTAAGTCCCAGCTGGCTGAAAAGTAACAACTCGTCATCAGAAAACTTATTTTAGTCCTTAAAAAAAAGACACCTAGACAACCTTACCTGAATTAATGAACGAGATGCTTTGCTGGATGCGATCGCTGTCGAAATCTTTGATCTCGACAATCCATGCGTTCTGAATCCTCCTATATTCTTCAAGAAAGTTCGGTGGAAAAGGACCAGAGTTGAGATGGAGCTCTGCAAATAACAAAACAAAATTCAGGTTAAGATCGTCAGATTAATCAAGTTCCACCTCGGCTTTTCCTAGGTGGTATCTACCAAAGGTGTTTGCCCATTTCCTTTTCAGGATCCTTCCTACGTCGCCTACAGACTCCGGGACGATCTTTAAGAAAAAAATATTTCCCCTTCCAGTCGTAGATCTTCGTGTCCGATTTGGTGTATGACAGCTTGTACTTAGGCTTAAAATTAATGTACACGAAGCCTATGTTCAACTTCGTCTTCTTCTGAGTCATCAGGTTAATTGATGACATATTCTCCAGGAACCTGACGCTGATCTCCACCCCGAACTCATGTCCATAAGCCAGAAGAGCTATTATGTGCCTGATTGAGGGGGCAGTCAATTGCGAGATTGCGATCTTTCATCTCGCACAGTACGAGATCAGTAACTTTGGCAGAGGAAGCCAGACGTGACACTTTATGAAAAAGACTGGTACAGACAGACATAGCCTTAGGGACAGTCCCAAGGTCGTTGATGAGGCTTAGATATCATAAACGAAATCCCGTTGAAAAAGGAGAAGTCCCGAGTGAGATCTCGAAGTGTTTGCTCTATGCATCTGGTGGAGAGGAGACATGTAAGCTCGTCTTCAGACTGTATCCAGTTCCCTTGAGAAACCCTTGCTTCAGGGGTAACTTCTATCTCGGCGACACTCAACACTCAGATCGTCACGAGATGCAGACGGCTCATTAGGGTTTACACAGGAAGAAGACATAGTTTAAAATCGGCGGTACTACCAAGCTGTTACAGATAAATTACCAAGCTGAAAATATTGTAGAGAGAGAAAAGAGAGAGCGTTTGTACCTGCGAGAAAATTCTGGAAAAGTGAAGTGTAAGATGATCTTCGTGTTTTTGGTTGTGTCAAAACAGCAGCATATTTGATCAATAGGATCCCTTCTCCTCTACTTCAAAATGTTTCTCCATATGAAAAACTTTATAAAAAGCCACCTTTGTATGATGATCTTCGTGTTTTTGGTTGTTTATGCTATGTTTCAACTTTGCCAAAGCATAGAAATAAGTTTTCACCAAGAGCAAAACCATCTGTTTTCTTGGGTTATCCACCAGGCTATAAGGGGTATAAAGTTTTAGATTTAGAAACAAATGTGATTACAAACACTAGAAACCTGGTTTTTCATGAAACATTATTTCCTTTTGAAAAAGATACTTTGACATTGACTGATCCTTTTATCATTTTGCCTGTTTCTGTGCCTGATAATAGTTTGTTAGTGCCTGATAATAATTTGTTTGTTCCTGATAATGCTCTTAACTTGGAAAGTAGTTCAAATGATTTACATACTACTGATAATGGTGATTTGGAACCAAATTTATCTGCACATCTTGATGAATCTCAGTCTTTTCCTGCTAACATATCACCACCTAATATCATCACTGAGGGTAACTTACATCAGAATGATAGAGATACTGTAATTGAAGTGACTGATACAACTACAAAACAGGACATACCGAGACGCCAGTCTAAAGCTCCAGGTTATCTTTCTTACTATCATTGTAATCTTTCACAATCTATACCAACATCTGATTCTTCTATTACCATACCACATTCATTATCTTATGTTCTTTCTTATGATCTTTTGTCCACTCAATACAAAAGTTATATCCTTGCAATAAGTGTTGATATAAAACCTCGTAGCTTTGCTCAAGCTGTAAAATCACCACAATGGGTTAAAGGAACGACTGAGGAATTAGCTTCTTTAGAACAGAACAACACTTTCTCTGTTGTTTCAAGACCAGAAGGGAAAAACATTGTAGGATGTAAATGGATATACAAATTGAAGTATAATCCAGATGGTACCATAGATGGGTACAAAGCCTGTTTGGTAGCACAATGATTTACACAACAGGAGGGTGTCGATTATCTTGATACATTCTCTCATGTTGTCAAACTAGGCAATGTTAAGTTGGTTCTAGCTCTTGCTGCATGTCTGGGTTGGAGCTTAACTCAGATGGATGTTTCAACTGCCTTTTTACATAGGCAGTTAGATGAAGAAGTTTATATGGCCTTACCTTTGGGATATACTCCACCTACAGGTACCACAGCTCCAGATCCCGTTTGTAAGCTAAATAAATCATTGCATGGTCTAAAACAAGCATCAGGTTAGTGGTATTATTGTTTTTCTGCTGTGGTTTTTAAAGGCTGGTTTTGTTCAATCTGCTAATGAACATACTTTATTTGTCAAGGCTAATGGAGGATCTTTTATAGCTTTACTAGTCTATGTAGATGATACACTCATTGCAAGTAATGATGATAGTGAACTAGCCAAACTGAAGACAGTTCTACATCAAGCTTTTAAAATCAAGGATCTTGGAAAGCTTAAATATTTTTTAGGCATTGAAATTGCAAGATCATCAGATGGAATTGCAATATCACAGAGGAAATATGCATTGGACTTAATAGCAGACCTTGGTTTACTAGCTGCTAAATCAGTTTCAGTGCCAATGGATCCAACAATCAGCCTTAGTGCAACTTCTGGTACTCTTTTAACTAATCCTACTGTCTACAGAGAAATCATTGGGAAGCTGCTTTATCTTACAATCACCAGGCCTGATATCACCTTTGCTGTGAACAAATTAAGTTAGTTTTTAGCCAAACCAACATATTTTCATTTGACAGCAGCTCATAGAGTCATACACTATGTTAAAGGCAATCCTGGTCAAGGGGTGTTTTACTCAGCTAAAACAGACTTATGCATCAATATTTTTGCTGATGCTAATTGGGGTGCATGCTTAGATACTCGCAAATCAATGTCAGGTTTATTGTGTATATCTAAGAAGCTCATTAATCTGTTGGAAATCGAAAAATAGAGGGTTGTGAGCAGAAGCAGTGCAGAAGCCTAATATCGTTCACTTGCTGATGCAACTTGTGAGCTAATATGGCTTAACAAACTACTGAAGGATCTACATTGCTTCTAACACAGTTTTCCTCGAACGCACGAAACATGTGGAGTTAGATTGTCATAAAGTTCGGAAACAATTGCAGGCTGGAATTTTGAAGACTTTTCATGTTGTTACTCACAATCAACACGCTGATATCTTAACCAAGCCATTAGCATCTTCTTCATTTCATTACATTCTATCCAAGATGTCAACTTCAAGCTTTTATTTGCCTTCAAAGTCATGAAATTAAAGCTTGTAGAGGGTGTATTAAAATAAGTGTTATTAATCAGTTAGTTAGAATTAATTAATGATTGGTTAAGAAGTTGTTAAGTTGGTTAATGACTATATAAGTAAGAGACTTTGTATTCTTTACATTTTAATGAGAAAGTTACATTTTCACTCTTCTTTTTCTCTACATTTTTTCATCGTAAAACCCTCTGGTTTCAATGGCTTTCAATCTTCAGTTAACTCACGAAGGACATGGTAAGTCATCTTGATGATTAGAACTAGAATGAGTTCTGATTCTGATTGTTCTGAGTTTTGATTATAGATTATTTTGGTTTCTTATTGTTTTATGTTCTCTTTGACGATTAGTACAAATTGGTCCCTTGATCGCTGCATCAAGAACCAGATGGCTAGAATTCGAGGAAATTCGTAGGATTTTGGTTCACGGAGGCGATTCTATTCCTATCTCTAATGATTCCCCGCCTCGAAACATAATTGGAATATTTCTATTCAAAACTCGTCGTTATACTGATCATTGGTAAATATTAACTGCTACTTACTTAATTGATAGAATAGAATTAGTTAATTGAGTGTGTGTGTTTGTGTTTACAGTTGGTGGACTTATCAGGGGGAGAATGCGTTGGGAAGAACTACGACTATAGGGTCCGGGACCGTGAGAGAGAGTATTGGTCTCTTCAATAACAATTACATAAAACGGGTTTACCGGACAAAGGAGTAAGTATTTATACAGGCAGACTTTTATTTGTTTATCATTATTTGACCAATTTGTTTTC
>OVBE01003668.1:0-26136 GCA_900406425.1 Iberis pinnata
GCAACTTGATATATGATCCATAATAGTTGCTACTGGAGATAGCGTAGGGCTTCTCCATCCATCCAAAACCACCTGTTTGAATTCGTCACTTTCAAGCCATCTCTTGTCGTATTTAAAATTCTTTTTCCTTCTCGTAGGTCGTGATAGAACATTAGCCAGTATCGGACGATGGTCGGATCCCCACATTCGCAGATATTGGATTTTGGAATGAGTAAACTTCTCATGCTAATCCTCATTTCCAAGAGCACGATCTAATCTACATCGAACGGTTCCATTTGATCGCCTGCCAACCCACGATAATTGATTACCCATACATGGGAATTCTAGCATACTGCAGTCTGATATCATTTGATTGAAAGAAAGAAATGATGAATCAGAACGTCTTCGTCCTCCTTCTTTTTCATGGTGTCCAGTGATTTCATTGAAGTCACCAATCATTAGCCAAGACCCATCTTTACTTAGTGAGAAACACGTAAGACGTTTCCATACATAGTCTCTACGTTCTATTACAGGATCCCCATAAACAAATGTCATATAGACTTTTATTCCATTAATGATAGCTATGTGACCTTTGTAATTTAAAGGGTGATATATATATATATATATATCTCCGGGGGGAGTTGGCAAGTTGTTTACATTACACGTTTTTTCTATTTCAAATTTAAAGTTATTGTATTGACTTAGGATCGGTTGTTGGCATTGTAGTTATATACTAATTTATATTTTGCACTATTCTCGCATAATTAATTTTGTTTTTGAAAATACATCTTTAGATATAATATAAAATGTATATAAAATATATGTTTAGTTATGAATATAACATTTATTAATAGTAAGAAAAAATATATATATATATATATCAAATATATGGAAAATATATATTCAAGGGTTAATTACATAATAACCAATTATAGGTGGATAACTGAGTAAAAGTACTTAGAGGAATAATCTTAGAAAAGAAAAAACAATAAGCAATGTTTTTTTCGATTAAGACCCTCATGTTTTTCTTTCTTTTATATGTATTTAAAATTTTGGAAATTTCACGAAAGAATAAACCCTAAATTTTATATGTAAATCCTAAATTCCAACATATAAACTTTAAGCTTTATTTTTGCCATTTTTGGGTTTTGTTCTTAGGTTTTTTTCTTTCTGTTTCTTAGTTGTTCAATTGATCAAACCTAGAATTTTTATTAAGTTTATGTTTATCTTCTGATTTCTTCATTTACATGCTTAGATTATGGTTGTGAACTATCTGTTGCATATTGATCTACTGTTTTATGCTTCTAATCTCGTTTTTGCATTGATCACCATTTCTGGGTTTTGCTACTGTTTATTATAACTTTGTTTTTCTGGGTTGGTGTTCTTGATGTTCTTGATCTTCATCTTCTTCATCTTTGATTTTTCATTTTGTTCATCGTCATCGTCATCGTTTTGTTCATCGTTATCGTCATCGTCATCTCATCTATTATTATGACTTTCTATTCTTCATAGTTTGACTTTTGATCATAATGTTTTGCTTAGTAGTTATGTTTTCTGTTTTTCCTGACTTCATCCCCACCATGCGTAGTGAGTAGTTCCTTTAGGTTCCTCAGGATGGGGTAGACTGGTGTTGATATCTTATTTTTTCTAGATGCCTAAGTTTGATTGCTAATAGATCCCTTATGTTCCACCGTCCTTTATACTGATTTCTTTCTAATAACCTGAAATCTGAACTTGGGCATTTCCGCACCCAAAAGGTGTCTGATAAAATGCATGACCAAGTGATTTCAGATATCTGTATACCTAGCCTAAGAGATTAGATGTCTAGGGTACTTATTGGCTTTAGCAGATTGGTTCGTCATGCCTGCTAAGTAGTGTACCGTTAACGAGAGTTAGGTATGGTGATTGCTTAGGTTGAAATCATTTATCAAGAGATTGGACCTGATTGTTTATGAATCTGTTGTCTAGAGATTAAATCATTGTCTAAGGTATGTTAGGTGTCTAGGGAGAACAGGGACGATTACTGGTCAATTAACCCATTCTTAGGAACTGCTTCCCCTTTGATTGCATGTTTTCCCATTTTCTTCCTTGCTTTAGTTTTACTTGTTGTCTATCTTTAGCTTTTGTTTATGCATGCTTGCTTTCGTTTCCTGTTTTACTTCATGCATTTTTGATTTGTTTAGGACTTGTTAGATAAGAAACCTATCTTCTTATTTGGCTTGAATTAGTAGTTCCAATTGCATATAGAGTGCTTAGCATCACACCCATTTGGATTGACACATATCTATACTACAATGGAATGTTAGTGTGATAGGAGTTGATAACCCCGTGACACCACTATACTACAACGCGTAAAAATCTTGTTATCAATTTGGCGTTGTTTCCGATTAGGTGTTTGTTTGTTATATTCTGGATTTTGGTTCTATTGAGATCAAGTTCACTTTTGTTTACTTTACTGATTTATTTTTTCTTCTTGTTAGTGCATTTCAGGTTTTTTACTTGCAAATGGAGAACATTAACCACAATAACCAGCACACCATTTGTGCAGGTGACAACCCGAACATTCACACACAACGCTATGGAATTAACCCACCTTATGTCCAGAACAATAATTTTGAGATCAAGCACAACTTGATAGCTACGGTTCAGGAGAATAAGTTCTATGGCTTACCAATGGAGGATCCACTCGACCACCTGGACGAGTTTGACAGAATCTGCAGTCTCACCAAGATTAATGGTGTGAGTGACGACGCATTCAAGTTATGTCTCTTTCCCTTCTCTTTGGGTGACAAAGCTCGCCAATGGGAAAAATCCCTTCCTCAAAATTCCATCACCTCCTAGAACGACTACAAGACGATATTTCTTGCCAAATTCTTCTCAAACTCAAGAATGGCTAGACTTTACAATGACATCTCTAGTTTTGCACATAGGAATATTTAGACATTTTGTGAAGCTTGGGAGAGGTTCAAAAGGTACACGTTGCAATGCCCACACAATGGATTTGGCAATGCATCCCTTCTTAGTACTCTCTATAGAGGTGCTCTCTCCAAGATCATGATGTTACTTGATACAACAAGCAATGAGAGCTTCCTGAACCAAGTTGTTGATGATGGTTGTGAGCTAGTGGAGAACTTAGTGCAATCCGATGGAAACTATATTGACAACTATGATAGCATTCCATGGGGCAGCAATGATTGTGATGCCAAAACACAGAGGGACCCGAAAGCTCTGAATGAGAAGTTGGATAAGTTACTCCTTGCACAGCAGCATCAAGTTCACTTCATAGGTGAAGCAGAGCAATTTCAGCTCCAAGGTGGGATGGTTGTTCAACAAGAGAAGATTAATTACATTAAGAACCAGAGTGGCTACAACACATGATTTATCAACTACAACAACCCCAACCTGTCCTACCGCCACAACAATGTAGCAAATCCTCAAGATCAGGTCTATCCACCTCCACAACAACAACAAGCTAAACCCTTCCTCAACTATGGACAACAATAGAACCACAATTTTTCACCTAGGCAACAAGCTCAGAATGGGTTCCAACAACATCAAAAAGGAGGAGCACCTCCTAGTTTCACCTCTAACCAACCTCTTTCTCAACCTTCCAACATTGAAGCAATGTTCTAAAAACTTCTTCAAGGTCAGGCAAATGCTGAAATGGAAACATCTAAGAAGCTTAGTGAACTCAAACACAAGATGGACTCCTCCTTCAAGCCATCTACGCAAAGATTGAAGTTTTGAACTCAAGGGTTACTGTTTCGGCTCCAACGGCAAATGGAAAACTTCCTGGAAAGTCAATTCATAATACATAGGAGTATGCACATATCAATGCCAAGTTCTTGGGGAGTACCCATGACCCTTCTTCTCACACTTGTTCTACTCACATCATTGAGGACATTGTTGCTCAAGTTTGGGGGGATTTGAGTCTAAATGGAGTCTAAATTGCAGATTCTGGAAAACCTGATTCTTTGACATGGTCGAAACCAAAGTTAACTGCCATAGTCAAGCCTGTTCTTAGTGAAAAGTTATCTGCTTCTAAGGAGAATGAAACACCTTTTGTTCCTTAACCTTACATTCCGAAGTTACCATACCCATCACAGTTCAAGAAGAAGATAATAGAGTAATACCCAACAACCTTTGAAAAGTACATGAAAGGGGTTGAAGCCAAAGAATTGTTGACACCAAATCATGAATGCATCGCCAAAATAGCAGAGAAGCAAGAAGATCGTGGTTCATTCACCCTACCATGTCCACTAGGACCATTGACCTTTGAAAAATGCTTATGCGATTTAAGATCTTCCATCAACTTGATGCCTCTCTCTGTTGCCACGAAGATGGGGTTCAATAAGTATAAAGCTTCCAACATATCTCTAATTTTGGCTGACAAATCCACCAGGAACCCTCATGGACTTCTAGAGAACTTACCCATCAAGATTGGGAGTGTAGAGATACCCAAAAACTTGATGGTATTGGATATGGACAAGGAACCAAAAGATCCACTGATCTTATGAAGATCATTCCTAGTTATGGTTTGAGCTGTGATCAATGTCAAGAAGGGAAATATCATGTTGAACATGGGGGATGGTCCAAATATGATTTTCAACATCAAGGACAAGACAAAAGAAGCCTACAATCCAAGGTCAGGTATTATCTATCAAGGAGAAGAAGGATGAAAATCACGAGGACATGTACTCAAGCAGTGATTCACTGGAGTATGAGCTTATGAAGGACCCTAACAAGATTTCAGAGTATACAGAAGCATTTGGGGTTGTCAAAGCACCAGGTGCACAAGTTTCTGCAAAGTTAGAAGAAACCAGAAAACTGGGGATAGCAACTGGTGAGAGCAAACTGCCCATTTCATAAAAAAGAGATTTTGAGCTCGAACACCAGCTTGAGCATATCCCACTTCAGAAACCCACTTCAAGCATAACCAGGGACTTGTTTGAGCGAAGCATACCTACGCAACCCACTTCAGACACAACCTACTCTGAAAACAGTTTGGAGTTTCAAATCCCAACAACGAACCTCAAGATGGGTGATCAAGTGTATCTGCTCAACCCAATGCTCGAGCACTATTCAAGAGGTGTGAACCCAAAATGCTCAAGGAACTTCATAATCGAGGAGATTCTACCTGATGGAAGAATCATACTTGTTCTAGAACCTGGTAGGAGTCAAAAGTGAACTACCAAGCCAACCCAAACAATGGTGGTTAGATACGTCCAGGAAGAAAACCTAGTGAAATGACCTCGGTTCTCCTTGGAGAACCGTCTCAAGGTCACTAGAGCTTAAACAACAAACCAAGCTTAGTAACTTTAAACAAGCTCACTTGGGAGTAAGTCTCATGTTTATTATTGTACATATAAAAATTTCAAGTTTATGTTTAGTGACACTCAGGTTTTAATCCAAATATATTCAATGCAAGTGCACAGCAAACGCAATAGTATATGAGGGATCGAGTCCACAGAGACCAAAAAAGCATGACTCTCAGTTTGAAATCGAATTAAGCTAAGAACATATTAAAATGGTGATTGTAACCGAGAAATGAAAACAATGATTGTAAAACGATTAACAAAAACGCCAGGCAATAGAGAATTCCGCAGGTATTCTGGTTAAAAGTCAAGGTTAACATGCAAGATTGATTACTGAAAATAGTTTCCAACTCGAAAGACAACAATAGACTAATCTTATCCCAAAGTATTAGATCCCTATTCTCGAATTACTAAAGAAAAACTCCCGCCATATTTAGATAATTCGATCATGCATTTCAATTCAGATTTGATAAGTTCATAAGCCCCTAAGACAATACTCCCACAAGCAAAGGCACTTATTCATCTAGATTAGATCAGACTTCTAAACCAAATCCCTTTGATTTTATAATTATATGGTCAATGAACTAGTTAACTACTCTAATTCATGCACTAAGAACAAATCCAGACTGAGAACCTAACAAATTTTAATCCATTCTATCAAAACCTAACGATTAACCTGGTTTCCCCTAGGAAAACCCTAAAACCTAACAAATAGACTACTCAAACATGATTGCAAGAACATAAATCATAGATTGAATAAACATTGAAGAATTAAAAAGTCAAATTGTATATAAAGAAATTAGAGTTCATAAATCCTCTCAAATACAGATGTAGATCTCCTCTCTCTGGAACTTTAGCAATAAAATTTGTTCTAAAACTTATTAAAATCTTCTCCCTCTAAAATAATAAGCCAAAAGGGCTTTTTATAATTTGAGAATAAAAGAAAATAAAATCTAAATAATAAAAACTAATGATAGATCTTGAGGTCAAATGCATCTTTTAGCTCGTTTTACCTTCAGTTTGACATAGGGGATCGATCAATCTAAGCTTCCAGGGATCGATTGATCTAAACTTTTGAAAAACTTCATGTGCTTTGGATCGATCGATCTGTCCTTCTCCGAGACTTGGACAAATCATTCTTCATTTGCACTTGAATTCTTCCAAAAATCATCATTTTTGCTCCAGAACATCCCAAACACCGAATTTCCTGAAAATATGCTAAAAACACAAGGAAAACACTCAGATAACACTAAATAATAGGTATAAATACCCACTAAAAGGTGTTAAATCTGAGTGATATCATTTAGTCTTTCTTTTGATGCTTTTAAGTTTTTATTTGGTTTTGGTGTTTTAGGTACTTTGATGTCATGTCTTGGAAAATTGGTAAAGAGAAATGTTCGAGCCGGAGTTGAAGTGATCGAGCCAGATATGAACAACATCGGACCACAGCCGCTTAATCATCATCATTGAGCCATGTGTGTTCGTGATCGAGCCAGATCAACAATATGCAACAAAGCTTTGATCGAGCCATGATATGCAACTTTTGCTCGAGCCACGGGAAATGTGCGCATCGAGCCGCAACAAAAATTGAACTCACGACTTATGATCAAAGTGTCATAAACACGTTGAACAAGCTGGGACAAGAATCACATCGAGCCGCATCAATCGTGTGATCGAGCCAACCAAGTTAGTGATCGATCCACATAAAATCACGACACAACTTGATCGAGCGACGAGAAAATGTTGATCAAGCCAAGCATCCAAAACATCACTTCCTCTTTATCTTCCCATTTTCCCACTACTTCTCTTACACCTCTACACATTCCAATCATTAAGTTTTTGCTTTGTTTTGGGTGTTTCAGGTACCTTTGATCAATACTCAATTTGAGGAAATCACACGCGAACCCAAAATGTTTTTACATCAAGCTGAGGACAAGGAAGACACATCACCTTGATCTCCACTTCAGCCACTCTCTCCCACTTAACCTGAATACAATACCACTCAAACCATTTTTCACTGTATATACCATAGCATATTTTCCATATGTTGTTGCGTTTCGGTCCTAACTTCTCCTTCGAGTTTTTATTACACTAGGGACTGTTTAATTTAAGTTTGGGGGGAGAGGATATGAGGTACTGATCATGTTTACTTGTTTTCTTATTTCAATTTTGCATATAAGACATACAAAATAAATGGAAAATTTTCAAAAATCATTTTCAAAAAAGCAAAGTGTTCATGTAGTTGAATTTAGGATGTTAAGATTATAAGTTTGTTATCTCCATCTGCATAGGGAACTAGGATGATATTAACCTTGTAAATATGTTGTTTTCTTAGGTAGTATCAATGCTCTGGTTGTTAGTTGTCTAATGCATACTGATTAAATCTGAAGTAAGACTGCACCATACTTGGAATGTGAAATTGCATGATCCTTTCTTTTCTGAAGCATGTTACGATATGAAGTTTCCCTACATTTATTAGAACCTGAAATTGACATTTAATTATCATGTTTGTGTGCTGGATTTAAACTCATGGATAGCATACACATATTTGGATTATCTTCTACCATTTTACCACTCTTGTTAATCCAAGTAGACTCCCCACCCTTGAACCTTGCCTTCTTTCAAGCCATGAATTTATTACTGAGTGTCAGGTCTTTTATGGAATGAGCTTGGTAGAAAGTGTTAGGTTCGAACTGAAAGGAATTGAATCTCATGTAGTTCTAGTCCACGCTTTTTGGACTATATAGGACTAGGTGGAGTTTGATTCTGGGTATTGGGGTTGGTTTGAGAAAAGGATGAAAACATGTTGGGAAGCTGGTAAAAGAAATGGTATGGCTATGAATTTTAGCAGAGGGAAGGAAAAAAAAACAGAATGGTTTAGTAAAGGGTTTGGGGGAAAGATATATGAAATATATGGTTAGTGCATAAGCAGGAAAAGAAATGACAAGGAAAGAAAATGGTAAAACCCCAAGAAGTTTGTGAAAAAACGAAAAAGGCCAGAAACCATAGGCACTGAAATCAGGAAGTCCCCAAATCCGCTAGCAGTCAAATAAGAAAGAACCATCTCTTGAGAACAGTTAAGGAAAAGATGAAAAAGGGAAAAATGAGAATGGCTAAGATCACTTAGAAACTTAAAAGAGTAGAATTAGGGTCTCCTACCGGTTTTAGAATCAGGAAAATTTTAGTTTCAATGGCTTTGGGTAGATGGGATTCTGTTCTTGTATGCATCTAAGCATTCTTACCTTTAGCCTTCTGCTAAAACTCATTTCCTTTTGAGAGAACCCTGTTCTGAAATGTTAGCCAATGCATAAATGGGTCATTTTTATCCCTTAACCAGTCCCTTAGCCAAATGAGTTCAATGAATATGCATTACTTGATCTACGGTTCCTGTTTAATGAATGTTAAAGAAGTAAATGAATTTGAATGCAGTGTAGAGGATGGAACTTATTTGGACCAAACTTTGATGAGTATGGCTAAAGTTTGTAAGTGGAATGAGATTAGAATTGCATTCTAGAACTAGTAACTTAGACATTGATATTCCCTATATTATCATCATGTTTTGGTTATGAGTTCTCACTTTCAAACTTCTCTTCTAGGATTCTGAATTACTTGCTTGAGGGCAAGCAAGGATTTATTTTGGGGGAACTGATGTCTCTGTATTTTACATGTTTTACAAGGTCATTTACCATTATTATAGACAAATTTATATGTCAATATGTTGCATTCCTAGGACATTTTTAGTAAATTTGCATTTTCAGGAAGTTTCGCATTAGCATTTGCATATATATGCATTTTGGATATATTTCAGGTATTTAGGGAGTTTTCAGAAAATAAGTGCAAATTTGGAGAAGGAGAAAAGGGTGGAATCCCCTGAAGAAAAGGGAGCAAGACCCTGAAAAAAGGGTGCAAGACCCTAAAAAAAAAGGGTGCAGAACCTGAAACTGCCTCGATCAGAACCTGAAACTGCCTCGACCAGAACCTGAAAAAGGGTGCAGAACCTAAAACTACCTCGACCAGAACCTGAAAAAGGTGCATGACCCTGAAACTGCCTCGATCAACTGCTTTTAAGCTTCCTCGATCACCCGCGTCTTCTACCTCGACCATGTATCAAGCGGCTCGATCACTATCCTTCTGCGCCTCTTTCACGTGACCAAGCCAGCTCAATCACCAAGTAGTTACACCTCGATCACCAACTCACGCCTCGATCACGCAACCCGTGCCGCCTCGATCACATAACCCGTGCCTCCTCGAGCTGCTCCATCTTCTGGCTTGATCACCACATCATGCTATCTTCATTCCGACCCAACGACCCAGTTTCGGGTTAAGAAGAATCATTAGGATTTTTAGACTTTTGTCTTTTAGTGTTTTTAGGGAATTTTCTAAAACACTATTGATAGGCTCAGGTTTTAAAACCTAAATCTACATTGCAGAGAACAAATTTTTATATATAGTTTATGGTCAATCCCACAGAGACCATAGAATATGACTCTCAGTTAAAAATCGATTCTAGCTAAGACAAGATACAAGATTGCATGTTTTTAAAACGATTTAAAAGTAAAGCGAATGATAAAACGCAAATGTAAATCAATAGAATAAAATTGTAGGCGATAGGGAAGTTCCACGGGTATTCAGGTTTGATATTCAGGTTGACAGGGAAGATTAACATTGAAAATAGTTCTCAACTGAAAAGACAGCAATTGACTAATCTCCTCCCGAAGTATTAGACCCCTATGATAGAATTTCTAGATATAAAGACTAACCTTCTCCCGAAATCTTAGATCTCTAAAACATATAATTAAATCATGCAATGATTACATATTCGATATGTTCATAAGCATTCTAAGGCAATACTCCCGCAAGAAAAGATAACTATTCATCTAGATTAGATCAGATTAGATAAATCAAACCTCTTTGTATTTATTAACCTAAAATCATGAACTAGGTGATCAGACTAATTCAAGCAATAATAATAAATCTATACTGAGAACCTAACAATTTAAATTCATTAAAGTCAAACCCTAACCATCAAAACTTATTTTTCCTGGGAAATCCCTAAAACCTAACATAGAGACTACTCAGACATAGTCAAGAAATCAACAACCATTGATAGAGAAAACATATTCAAAACCAGAATCTTATTAAAGTAAATAGAGAGTTCAGAATTCTTCTCCAAAATACATGTATCATGATTCGTCTCTCTCAAAAAATCTTTCAAAATAAAATTTGTGTTGTGAATTGTAAGTTATGTCTTGTGAAAATAAACATAAGCTTCTGACTTATATAGAACTCAAAAGAGAATAAAACCTAAAAATAAAAACCTATGATAAGTCTTGAGGACGGTAACATCTTTTTGGCAAACTTCAATAATCCTCGAGCATTCGGATCGATCGATCAAAGTGTGGATCGATCGATCCAAACTTACGGAGATTTGGTAGTCTTCAGGATCGATCGATCCATGTCTAGATCGATCGATCTCTTCAATCACGTGTTGCACATGCTTCTTCTGCGAGACAACTTGACCAATCTTCACTAAAATCGTCATAACTTCTTATTGCTTCAATGGATTGACCTCAAATCACTTTCATATGAAAGCTAACTCATGTGGCCAGTTTGAGTTAAAATCCCAGTCCATTACATTTAGAAACATCTACAAATTTTGATCAACTTCCGGCTCTTCTGCTGAACTCTGCTTATGCATTAATCAAATTGTATCCACTTTGTGCAGAAAACCACCTTTTTGCTCCAGAACGTCTCAAATACCTAGAATCATGAAAATATACCAAGAACTCCTAGAAAATACTCGAACGATGACAAATAGAAAGTATAAATACTCACTAAAAGGCATAAAATTGAGTGATATCAACTATATAAGCCCTAAAACCACCTCCATTTGCACAAAGCTCTATTTTTGCCATTTTTGGGTTTTGTTCTTAGGTTTCTTTCTCTCTGTTTTTTCCTTTGTTGTTCTTGATGATCAAACCCATAATTTTTATTAAGCTTCTATTTATCTTCTGATTTCTTCATTTTCATGCTTAGATTAAGGTTGTGAACTATCTGGTGCATACTGATCTACTATTTTATTCTTCTAATCTCGTTTTTCCCTTGATCATCATTTCTGGGTTTTGCTACTGTTTCATTAGAATTCTGTTTTCCTGGGTTGGTGTTCTTGCTGTTCTTGATCTTCATCTTCTGCATCTTTGATTTTTCATTTTGTTCATCGTCATCGTATTGTTCATCGTCATCGTTTTGTTCATCGTCACTGTCATCTCATTTGTTTTTCAGACTTTTTGTTCTTGTTGTTCTTCATAGTTTGATTGTTGATCCTATTGTTTTCCTTAGTAGTTATGTTTCAGTTTTTCCTGACTTCATTCCCACCATGCGTAGTGAGTAGTTTCCTTACGTTCCTGAGGATGGGGTAGACTGGTGTTGATATCCTGTTTTTCCTAGATGCCTAAGTTTGATTGCTAATAGATCCCTTATGTTTCACTGTCATTTATGCTGATTTCTTTATGATCAACTGAAATCTGAACTTGGGCATTTCTGCTAGGCCGAGCATTTGGAGTTGGGTTACCCGGCCTGCCATGTACCCGATCCGTATTTACGGGTAAGGGTCGAGTAGGGGTAATGATAACTACCCGTTTGGGTCAAGAAAAAAATTATAGACGGGTAAGGGTAATTATTTGGATACCCGAATTACCCGTTTACGTAACTAAATTTATAAAATTATTTTGAAACTTAACTATAATGATAATAACTTCCTAAATAAATATAAATTTTGTGTTATAATAAATATATAATTTAATACACGTTAAAAAATTATATAATCGGTTATATTGTATCATCTTTTCGATTTTGTTACTATTTTATTCAATGTTCTAAACATTTTTATAAAGATATAATCAATTTTTATACTATTTTGAAATTTTAATACACAGTCACATATTTGTCAAATTTTTATAATATATTACGAGTTTGGGTATTAAACGGGTATTAATTTTAACTACCCGACCTGACCTTTACCCGAACCGTACCCGCTATTACCCTACCCTTAATTTTAGGGGTATGCTTTGGGTATTAGTTTTCCATACCCGAACTACTCATACCCGATCCTTACCCGCTATTACCCGACCCATTACCCAAAATGCTCAGGCTAATTTCTGCATCCAAAAGGTGTCTGATGAAGTGCCTGACCAAGTGATTTCATAGATTTGTATACCTAGCTTAAGAGATTATATGTCTAGGGTGCTTATTGGCTTTAGCAGATGTGTTCGTCATGCCTGTTAGGTAGTGTACCGTTAACGAGAGTTAGGTCTGGTGATTGCTTAGGTTGAAATCATTTAGGAAGAGATTGAACTTGGTTGCTTATCAATCTGTTGTCTAGGTATTAGCTCATTGTCTGAGGTATGTTAGGTGTTTTGGGAGTACAGGGAAGATTACTGGTCAATTACCCCCATTCTTAGGAATTGCTTCCCCTTTGATTGCATTTTTACCCATTTACTTCCTTGCTTTAGTTTTACTTGCAATCGATCTTTAGCTTCTGGTTGTACATGCTTGTTTTCATTTCCTATTTTACTTCATGCATGTTTGATTTTTTAGGACTTGTTAGATAAAAATCCATCTTCTTATTTGGTTTGAATTAGTAGTTCCAATTGCATCTAGAATGCTTAGCATCACACCCATTTGGATTGACACCTATCTATACTACAATGACATGTTAGTGTAATAGGAATTGAAACCCTGTGACACCACTATATTACAACACGTAAAAATCTTGTTATCATTGGGTATTGTAACAGAAGCAACTCCTCTTGTGCGTTTGAATAAAGGCGGCGGAAACATAGAAGAAAGCTCGGTCATGGCAGCAATTGCCGCGTGATTCCATGAAGGCCGTGGTATAGAAGACGAGCCTGAAGCAGCACTAGGTGGCACCGGCGATGCGGGACCTCAGGCCTACGGGTAGCGTATGGAGTAAGTTGATTAAGGAAGTCTTATATCTAAGAAAAAACGCCTATCGCCATAAAATGACTAAAAATGTGATTTGTTAATAACTAAACACAAATTTAGTAAAACAATAATTACATGGATCATATTTATACTATTATTATTATTACATAGGCCTTTATCTAATATTATATAGGCTTTGTTTGGAAACGTTATATAGAGAGCAGTAGCTATATAGCTATATGAAGCATAAAAAATATGCTGGTGAATATGTATGTTTTTGTTTAATAAAAATAATTTAGTAATTGGTATAACATAATTGGTTTACAAAAACTTATAAAGTATCACACATATGAAAAAAAATTTATATCATAATTGTTTTTCATATGTAAATATTTGTCTTATAAATATTAAAAATATATCAAACAAAGTATAGTAAACAACAATTCTTAAATTCATATATATATATATAATTAAAATATTAATCTTAAAAGCATAGAAATGAAGAACATTTAGAAGCATAAAAAAATGTTAAATATTTTTTATGTATATTCTTTTAAACTAAATGTTGGATGAAGATGAAACATAATGGTTAGGGCATCTCTAACCGTAACTCTATTTTAGTGTTGAAATAATTATTTTAGTGTGATTTTAAGACAGAAAAATTTTCTTCTCTAACCACAATACCAAATATTACACTAAAAATATCTTTTATTATTATATTATTAAATGAAGACTCTTTTTCTTATTTAATAGTTTATTCAAAAAATATTATTATTTATAATGAATTAATACCACTCACAAATAAAAAAAAATAAAAAAAAATTCCACTATAATTGAATCAAATATAATTTCGTACTCAATGTTTTTAGTTCTTTTTCGTTTTTAAAATTTGATTCTTTCGGTTTGAAAATCTTAAATTTTATTTCGGTTCGGTTAATTTTTGTTAATTTTTATACGGTGTATTTAGCAAATTCGGTTCACATTGGTTAACGTATATAAAATAAAATTATTACCGAACCAAACTGAAAAATTAAATTAAATTGAATAATTCACCAAACAGAAGCAAATTAACTGAGTAATAGTAATCATATAACTAATTAACAATTTATTTTATATACTAAATATGTAAGTTTAATTTAGAAAGAAAAACCGAGTTTGCCGTTACTACAGTATTACACCAAAAATAGGCTGATATTGTAGCAAAAATAAGATTCACGTTAGATGTTGTCTGGTTTGAGTGGAAAAGTCAAAACACCAACTGCAAAATGCATTTTTGCGGTCCTCTTGGACATAACCTTATGAATGGGTAACATGCTTATACAGCGAGGCGGGAGGAATTGTATCTATGTCACCATTCAACGTTAATTAACAAAACGCATATCAAATCTTCACTCAGCTAGAAGTTTGTGTTTTATTTTGTTCTTTTTTTTTGATAAATTTTTTTGTTTTATTTTGTTTTATTTTGTTCTTCTTTAAGTGAAAAACTGCACTTCACGTGTACGTGTCAATATTGAAATGGGTAGAATCTCATTTTGCGTTTTAGTTGTATTACATATACACATAGTTTATAGACACACATACATATTATAGGTTTTTCACAACTTATAGATGTTTTACAAGTTGTATCTAATACATATATATATGTATATATAGAAAACATTATATATTATTAACATATTATATAATATTAAATTAAAACAAAATTCTTATATTTTCTTATACTAAATGTTTTATAAAGGAGAATTCTCTAAAATACCATATTTTAATTTGTGTTAAAAAATATCACGAACTCTCAAATTAATCTAAAAGTACAAAAAATGTTTTAGTTTTAAATATTCCACAAATTTAAAATATTTTTTAAATGTCAAATTTAAACCTTATACCCTCAAAACTAATCTCTCATCTTTCAAAACTAAACCTTAAACTCTACTTAGTGAACCAAACCCAAAAATTTTAAATTCTAACCCTCAAAATTCAATTTTTATGATTGTAATGAGTTCTTGAATCCAAAGCATAACATATAATTCATCAATTCTATATACCTGGCTCGCAGAGCCTGTTTGAGGCCATAGATAGCTTTGTGTAGACGAGAGACGTGTTTTAGTTTGTTGGGATCAACAAATCCATGTGGTTACTCTATATAAACATCATCTTGTAGAGTGCCTTGGAGAAAGGCATTATTGACATCCAATTGTTGGACTGACCAAGAATTGGAGACAACTAAACTGAGGACAAGCCTGATTGTTGTAGCTTTTATAACAGGATTGAACGTCTCTGTGTAATCCCGACCAAAACGTTGATTGTAGCCTTTAGCGACTAATCTCGCCTTTCACCTGTTAAATAAGCCATCAGGTGAAATTTTTTGTTTAGATATCCACTTACAACCGACAATATGTTGATTGGAGTTACGGGGAACCAGCACAAGAGTCTGATTCCTTGCAAACACATCGATCTTGGCAGCCACAACTAAGCGCCAGTTTGGGTCTCAGAGAGCTTGGGTAATAGTGTGTTGTCCAACAACTGTATGAGGGTGTTGGTTGTGAGGTAGTTATGGAAGAGAGTTTGGGAGAGACAATGTCGAGGTTTGAGTGGTTTGTGTGTGGTGATGGTGGGCTGAATTTGATGTGGGTTTGGTACGATAGAGGATATGGGCTGGGCTGTAGTAGGCGACTAAGTGGCTCATGGAGTTGTGGACATGGCTGAGAGTGGGATGAATTTATTAATGGGTTTGTGTCAAAATTGGCTGTGAGAGGAAAGGATATCGAAGACTAACCTTGAAAAGCTTCCAGATGAGGAGCTGAGGTTGGAGATGATTGATTAGGCGGAGCAAAGACGAGAGGTATGTCGATCGAGATTTGCTAAGGCGGAGGCTTTGATGGCATTGGAGTTATGGCATCAGTGGTTTGATTGAAGAGTTGAAGGTAGGGAAAGACAGACTCGTCAAAAATCACATGGCAAGAAACAAAAACTCGACTAGTAGCAGGTTGAAGGCACAAGTAAGCACTCTATGTGAGTGAATAACCGAGGAAGATGCACCGTGTTGAGCGATGTTCTAGTTTGTGATTGGTGTAAGGTAGAATCCATCGGAAGCATAGGCATACAAAGGTGCACAATTTGGAGTAATTGGTAGTATCTGGAAAAGCTTGTGATACGGTGAATCGTGATTCATACTAGAGTGAGAAGTCGATTAATCAAGTAAATGGCAGCATTGGACGCATAGAACCAATAAGAGGTGGGTAGACATGTGTGATAGGAGAGACATTCCAATTTCTATAATATGCATGTGCTTTCTTTTAGAGATGCGATTATGTTGTGATGTATGAGGTGGATTAGTTAGATGAGAGACTCCTGATGCTGCCAGAAATGATTTGTGAGCCTGAAATTCGCCACTATTGTTGGAGTAAAGGGTGTAGATGCGAGTATTAAACTTGTTTTCTGCTAGATGTCTGAAAGGTATGAAAACATCTTTCACTTCTTATTTCCTTTGTAGCAGAAAGAACCATGAATATCTTGTGTAGTGATCTATTAATACCAGATAATAATTATAATCGTCCATGGCAAGCACTAGAGACGACCAGAGATCCGTGAAAACATATTCCAAGGGTCTTGTAGAGACAATTGAGGTTTCATAGAATGAAATAAGATGACTTTTATTGATTGAACAGTCAACACATAAAGTGTTTGATGTTACAAATTTGCGAAATGGTAGAGAAAACTAAGAATTAACTTGTTTAAAATTGCAGGAGACGGGCACCAAGACGATTGTGCCACTCATCTAAAAAAATTAAAAAAATTGGAGGCCACATGAAATGATGAAGGAGAGAATTTGAATTTTGGCCCCACATAAAACTTGCCATAAATGTTGCCTTTGATCAATGGACCCCCTTCCCCTCATCCTAAGATCCTTCACCTAGAAATGCGATGGAAAGAATTTGATAGAAATATTGTTAGTTTTACAGGGTTTCTCTGATTGGTTCTATGCACATAATATTGGACACGAAGTTATTCCAGTCTACCGAGAGGGCTTGCTAAGTTCTCCTCAAATAATGTGTATTCCCCCGGCGACTTCATGTTTTGTTGACGGCGCATGAAAACTAAACGCTCCCATTTGTGGTCTACGATGGGTTCTTAAAGACCAGTCGGGTTCTATTTCGCTCATGGGATCCAACAGTGGGATCTCCTTCAAAATATCTCTTGTAGAGAGGATCTTTTTTCTTGCGTCTTCGGCGAAGATTTAGGACACAAAGAGTATTGGATAAAGAAAAAGATTTATGAGGAGTGGTTAAAGATAATGAACCAGTATGGGTCATTGTGAGACTGGAACCGTCACCAATGAAAACTGAGTCTTTACCATATTATGTTTGATGAGCATAAAGGTTGTCAATTTTGCTTGTCATATGATGTGTTGCACCGTTGTCAAGTAACCATTCATTAGAGTTAGGTGTAATCATGGATAGATTGGCATGAGGCTTCCAAGGGGTAGAGGAACGCTGACCATAAACACCGCAGAGTTGGCATATTCCTTTATACCCACGAGACTATTTCAATTTGTCATATTCCTTTATACCCACGAGACTATTTGTATTTATCACTCAGAGCTTCTATCTTTCTGAACTCCATCCCACATATCTTCTTTGGAGCTCCTAGATCATTCATCTCAAACTCTCTTCCCAATAGCTCTTTTAATTCTTCAATATTCTCGATATTGTTTCTAGCAAAAAGCATGTCATCAACATAAATCGACAATAATATGAGAGAATTTCTATCAAGTGACTTAGTTTAAACGCAACAATCATACTCACATCTTTGGTACCCTAAATCTATCATATATGAAACAAAACGTTTGTACCATTGCGTAGGAGCTTGTTTCAAAATGTTGAATGACTTCTTAAGTATACACACAAATTTCTCTTTACCTGGTTTCACAAATCCTTCTGGTTGCACCATATAAATTTCTTCCTTCAAATATCCATGAAGAAAGGCTGTTTTAACATCCATTTGTTCAAGATGCAAATCCCAGCTAGCTACCAAACTCAACACAATTCTTATAGAAGTGTGTCTAGAAACAAGACTGAAAATTTCATCATAATCAACTCCTTTTCTTTGTTAGTATCCTTTTGCTACTAACCTTGCCTTGAATTTTATAGCTTTTTTTTCCGACTCTCCTTTTTTCCTCTTAAAATCCCACTTGCAACCAATCGCCTTTTTGTCTTTTGTTAAAGGCATAAGATCCCATGTCTGATTTTCTCCAACTTAAGTTTTTCTTCTGTCATGGTGCCGATCCATTCTTTCTTCTCCGAACTAGTTATAGCTTCGTTGTAAGTTGAAGGATCATATGTGCCAACTACTAAGGCGTAGTTAACCATGTCTTCAAACCTGCATCTTTCAGGAGGCTTGATCACACGTCTTGGTCTTCCTAAAACCAATGTTTCCTCTGTATATCTGACTTCTTCTCTCTACGCATCACTGATTGTTGTGTTTTCTTCATGTGGCAACTCAATTTTTTTTTTGTCAGTCTCAATGGTCACTTTCTGTTGTTCTGATCTTGCTTATTGTACCATCAATTTCTCATCAAAGACCACATCTCGACTGATCATTCTTTTCCTTTCCTCAGGGTCCCATAACTTGAAGCCTTTTATACCTTTCTTAAAGCCAATAAAGATGCACTTCTTGTATTTTGAATCCAACTTAGATCTTTCATCTTTAGGGATAAGCATATAAGCTAGACATCCAAATATCTTCATGTTTAAAAGATCGACATCTTTCTGATAGTAGGGATTTTGGGTCCCTAAGGGGATATCAATCAATCCATCGTTATAGTATGGTTTTTTATATCAATCCATAATGGGAGCGTACTAAGCAATGTGGATGTGTTGGATGCTTTAAAGTCAAGCTGATGTTAAAAGTGGTTTTGGATGCTAAAAGGTCCTAAGTGCAACGAAAGTAAAAAGACATAAAACAAGGAAATGCTTTTGGATGCAAAATAGAGTAAATGCAAGAAAAGGTAAAACGTGCAATCAAGGTGAAGTCGTTCCTGAGGACAAAGGGTAATTGACTTGGGAATCCATCCTAGACTACCTAAGTACCTAACATACCTCAAAAAATGAGCTGACCCCTAGACAGTAGCTCTACTAACAATCAATTCCAATGTCTTGGCAACCAATCTCAAACAAAGCAATCACAGACTCAACTGTCTTCATAGACGGTGACTACCTAGTAGGCATTAACCTATACTACTCTAGCTAACTCGTTTCCCACATCTATTCACAGAGAACGGGAAACGAATCTCTGAAACCCCCTCGTTCCGATCACCTACAAATACTCACCTCTCGGTGTTGTAGGGCCTAACGGCGGGCCTCCATCCCTCTCGGGTAAGAGTGCAGTCAGCATTAAACCGAGAAGGTCCAGAAGGGATCTAATAACCAAACAACTTAGGTACCTAAGCAAACCCAGAACATCAACCCTTATCTACCCCCATCCTCAGGAACTTGGATGACTACTCACTACTCATGGGAGTAGAAGCAGATGAAACAGCAAACGGAACTTTAAACCTAAGCATGAAGATCTATGAAGAACAGCAAGAACACAAACCCATAAATAAAAACAGCAACGAAAAAGCAAACTTAAAATAGAAGCTTAAGACTTAAAACAAAAATCAAGATGCAAAAACTAAAGAACAATATATAGCTAAACAAGGAAACAAAGTAAAAACAGTAGATTAACTTAAAACTCAAAAGACATCTGGTTTTTACACCAAGAACATAAAGAACAAACTAAGAAATGAATAACCTAAGACAAAACCTAAAAAGGAAAGAAAAACTAAGCTTTCGGCAAATGGAGGCGAATTAGGGCTTTTATAGTGTTCAGAGAAAAGCCCTAATTCGCACAAAAGAAAAAATGCTATTCATTGTCTTGGATATTGGGTCTTGCTTCAGGTGGTATCCAGATTCGAGTTGGTAGGGTCGGAGCATGTTTTCCTTCGAGTGGTTGAGTGCACAATCGATCCGGACTAAAGGGTGCTTGCTTGGGATCGATCCAGCTTTGTTGCGTCCAAACTTCGTCTGATGTTTGGATCGATCCTGGCGTTGAGTGCCTGAGATCGATCCCAATATAGTTGAGATCGATCTCGTGTGCTCTCTTCTTAGTCCAACTTTATCTTCGTGCACTTCCTTAGCTTCGTTTGAGATTTCATCAGGAACGCTGAAAGAGTGAAAGGGGGATCGATCCTGTTTCGTTGTCGAACTGCCTGAGATCGATCTGGTTTCATTGCAGGATCGATCTGGAGTGTTGTTGGGATCGATCTGCATAGTGTTGTGATCGATCCCGAAGGTACTGAGTGGGATCGATCTTGTTTTGTTGCCGGATTGCCTGAGATCGATCCTGCATTGAGTTGGGATCGATCCTGCAGGTGCTCAGAGGTAAGTTAAGTCCATTCCAATGTTGATTGCTGAGTGCTAAGCCCATTCAACGTCAAGTGCTGTTTTTATGAAATTTCTCAAATCCTTCCCAAAAACGCCTGAAAGTCCTGAAAAACCTCCAAAATGCATGCATATGCAAATTCTAATGCAAAAGTCCTAAAAACACTAAACTTAGTGAAATCAACCATAAATGTGATGTATGCACGCTTTTAGACCTCAGAATCGATGTTAATTGATAAGTAAAAACCATGAAAATTCAAAGTCATCACTTTCCCAGTCCAAAACTCTTCTGCGACCTTTCCTTCAAGAGGTTTCCTTGGCGATCTATTGATGAGATAGACCGCTATATTTCCAGCATTTTCCCAGAACTGCTTTGGTAACCCTGTATCCAACCTCAAACACCTCTCGTCTTGAACAATATATCGATTCATCTTCTCACCGACTCCTTTTTTTAGGCGTTTTTCTCATTGTAAAGTTCCTTTGAATACCTCGTTCCTCAAAAAACTTATGGAATTCGCCATCAGTATATTCTGTTCCATTATCCGACCTCAAGTACTTCACCTTTTTCCCTGTCTGGTTTTCAACTTGAGCAATCCAAATCTTAAATTCGGCGAACACCTCAGATTTTTTCCTTAAAAAGTACACCCAAACCTTCTTGGAGAAGTCGTCAATGAACAAAACAATGTACCTTGAGAATCCTAATGCATGCTCTGTTTTTGGTCCCCACACATCAGAATGAACATAGTCTAGAAGGCCATTTGTTTTTTTTTCCCGTTTCGAAAGAATCTTTAGACTGCTTTCCCATCACATAAAACTTGCAAAAATCCATCTTATAGCTCTTTAACCCATCCAGAAGACCCCTTTTATGGAGTTCGTTCAAACCATATTCTCCAATATGACCCAAACGTATATGCCATAAAGCAACACAATCTGCATCAGATTCCGCATCTGCAACTTCACCTGTAACTACACTTCCAACCATTTGATATACACTTCCACCTGTCATCAGTCCTTTCATCACGACAAAGTCTCCTTTGCATACAGATTAAACATCATCACCTTCTTCTCCAATGCATTTGTATCCGTTTTTCTGAAGGTACCCAAGGAGATCAAGTTCTTCTTCACCTTCGGAACATGCTTGACGTCATTCATTGTTCTGCCTACGCCATCATGCATCCGAAATTTGATATGTCCAACACCGATGATAGAACATGATCTGTCACCTTCCAACAGAACTGAGCCTATGTTCCCACTCTTGTATGTCTCAAATAGATCTCTGTTATGAATTATATGAAATGAGGCACCTGAGTCCATGATCCAGGAATCCGTGTGATTTCCTGATGTGACTGCTAACATGCAATAGTCGATTGATCCTTATGGATCTGTTTCCTTATGAACCACGTTTGCCGAGTTTCCTGATTTCTTCTTATTAGGACACTCATTTTTGAAGTAGCCCATCTTCCCACATCCAAAATAGACTGCTTTTTCCTTGTTCTTTTGCTTTGATTTTTCTTTGTTTCCATCCATTTTTTTCTGCTTCCCCTTATCCTTATTGTATTTTATATAAAATCCATCTCCTTGAGATTATTCCGATAAACATGTATGCTTTCATCTCTCATGGTGACCGATTAACGTTGCAACAACTGTCTCTAGATTTATAGGTTTTTTGTTGACTGTAGGAGTTGTGACAAGCGTCTCATATTGGGGAGGTAGAGAACACACCATGATCATGGCTTGATCCTCGTCCTCAATCTTCACGTCTACACGTGCAAGATCACTGATGATTGTATTGAAGGTGTTTACACGTGCCACAAGATCCGCATCTGAATGAATCTTTAGCCCATACAACCTTTGCTTGAGATATAACTTTCTAGACAACGATCGCGACATATACATCTTCTCCAATTTCTCCCACATATCTTTGCAAGTTGTGAGATCCATAACTTGATGCGTTATGTCAGACAACGATCGCGACATATACATCTTCTCCAATTTCTCCCACATCTCTTTGCAAGTTGTGAGATCCATAACTTGATGCGTTATGTCGTCTGATAGACATAAGCGAATCATTGAAACAGCTTCGTCCTGCATCTCGTCCCATTCATCTTCTGTCATCTTCTCCAGTCTTGAATCCAATAAAGCATTTTTCATCCCATGCTATGTTAGCAGATCCTTCACACGCCTTTGCCATATACCAAGTTTCCCTTCCCATCGAATCTTGCGATATCGAACTTAAGAGAACCCTTCATAGACATCTATCTTCACAAATTTGCTCTAGTACCAATTGTTGTTAAATCTCCTGCGATTTTAGGTTAGAAGAAAGTGAGAAAATAATTGAGGCAAATCCATGCGCTCTAAGGTTTCTTTATTGATAAAAGTGTTAATCTTTACAATAAACTAAAACGCCTTATATAATGCCCCAAAACCCGATCCCATCAGAAAAATTTAGGAAAATTTCCTTTTCTTAAAATAGACCGTACCCGGGGACCTTCGGTCCCCAGACCCCTTACTAACTAATTCCTTAGGCTCATGTTATCCCTCTGGCCAATTCTACTGGGTCCTTTAATATTTTTTATGTCATATTTTTATACAGACCAAATCCTCTCGCTTATTAAGAATATCCGATCAAACAGATGCGGTTCCTTGACTGAAAATTAAGATATTTTCACAATGCCATTTAGTGGCTTTCTTCTCTGCCATGATAATAAGATCAAGTGGTGTAAAACACTTGTTAGAAAATAGTTTGTCATTGTGCGTTTTACAAATATACCAAATGATCTATGGATAATATTATGTCAATTCATTTATGATCATGCTCCTTAGCCGTAGCTGAAATGTAGGTTATGTTCTCATGAAAATTTTCTGTCAAAAAAATTCTTGGAGGTTATATGATAGTTGAAAATGACCATGTTTGAACAGCGTGAGGACGGGTGAATATTTACCCACCAATCAAATAAATATTTTTCCATTTGCATCAAAACTATATATATATATATATATAGATTATTTTGGTAGTCAAAGTAACAATAAAAAGTACTAATAGTCTAATTCTCAATACACGTTGGCACGTTGCGAGCCACATGTATGTGAATAGTAAGTGTATAAGTGAAGCTAATGGTCGCCAAGACACCAACTAATTAACCAACGCACAGCAACGTATCATAGATTCATAATATATGGATCAACGATATATATAGGCTTATTATAAAATAAAATAAAATAGAGGATTCTTTTCTGCCTCAACATCGAATACTGATAATTATGTATATTCTAATTAAGGAGAAAGGTTATATAATGATATTAAAAATTAGTGTTTTGGGGATAACATATATTGATGGCTTTGGGAAAGGAGATAATTGTGATCTAAGACAGCACTTGCTTTGGTGGTCTCATCTCCATGTCGGCTTGGCTTCAGAAACATGTTACTTGGGAATAGGAACCCCAGTTTCTTATTCACCTACGCCTTAAATCTCTATTTTACTATTAAATCAAGATTTACCTGTTCGTTCTTTTTTTCACCTCTTTCTTTTCAACACAAATATGTTTTTCTTTCTAATATGTTTTTTTGTATAATAAATCAATCATGTGATAGTAAAGGGTTGCATTATTATATAGATAGCTAGTAAAACTATTGACAAATTCACTATACGATATACAGACAAAACCGTCAAGATGTATTCCGTTAGAAATTCGTCAGGAATCCATCACGAGTTTCCTGACGGATTCTTGACGGATCATATCCGTCAGGATTTCCGATATACTTTTAAAAAAAATAATTTTATTATTAATTGATTTATTAAATATATATATTAATAACTTTTAATTATAGATTAAAAAAAATAATTTTAAATTAATAAATATAAATAAAATGTAATTAAAAATAAAACTAAAATGTGAAAATGTTTAAAAAAGTCCAAAGTTCGATCGACAATGATATAAAATGTCGGTGGTGGTGGTGGCATGTATCGGGTCGCCATCTGCGTCATGAAAGAATCCATAGTCATCTGCAGCCGCTCATCCATCTGACGTTGCATCTCCTCCCTTTGCTCTCTGAGTCGGTCGGCGAGTTGCTCGTTGAGTTGGGCAGCAAGGCGAGCTTCTTGCTCCATTTGTGCGGCTTGCATCTGAGCCATATGCTGTTGCATGAACTCCATAACCGCGTCCTTCAGCCGCATCTTCCCCTCCTAAAAAGAACTCCTCGCTCGAGACGACCCCGAAAAACAGTAAGAGGCCATGTTCCCGAGCCCTAACATGTGCCCCTTTTGTTTCTTCGTAGCCTGCAAGATACAAAAAACAAACCATTATGTTAAAACAAACAATTACGTTAAATTATCATTTAAAAGTATTTACCATATTACATACATGAGACGCAATCTCGTTCTGTATCGAGCGGGAGTTCGTCGAGGTTCATGGAATCTTGAGATGCTCACTCATGGATCAGCCGCCGTGTCGTCTGGACAACCTCGCGAACAACCTCATCTTGTATTTGGCCCATCGTCTTGTTCGTGTGGATGTCCTCCATAAGCTCCATAAATATTAAGTTTTATATATTAAAAATGTTTTCATACTATCTCATGGGACCGAGTGACCGCACTCTTGGAACCGGTGTTGGTAGTAGCTATCCAGTTGCCTTCTCAGGTACTCATCTGGTTGTTCCTCTTGGCCATAGTTTTTCCCTTCTTCTTCTCTTCCTCCCAATATGTGACGAAGCCTTGTACGAGTTCTTCATGCATCTTGTTATGCTTCTTTTTCTCAACGTACCAACTATGCTTCCACGCATAGACGTGTTGAGTGAAAATCTTGGCAGCTCGTGCATAAAACGCAGTCCGAACCTCGCGGGTCATCTCAGGTGACCAGTTGAACTCTTGCTAAAAAATTTAAACGGGTTATTTTACTAACTACTTATAGTTGTAGTTTATCCTTAAATATACAAAATCTGGATAATACTTTCCTTAAAGCAGTAAAACCAATACTCTTTTTCGGTGTCTGGCATATCCTCAAACGTATGATGCGCCACTCGAAGAAGTCCTTGCATTATTCGCTTAATGCACTTCGTGATGTCGTTGTTAGACTGTAGAAACCACGTCGTGCCGTCACGGGCAGACATGTGAAGTCTCGGCAATCGCTCCCGTCCAGGCTGTACTAGGAGGTCCTTTACAGACATCCGCATTTGGGGATGCGGATGTCCTTCAAGTACATGTGTCTCAAGCACCCGAGTAGACGTCGGGGACGTGTCCGTAGGTCCCGACGTCTGGCCGGTGTCAGTCGTATGAAATCTAGTGTACGAGTTGAAATTAACGGTTTCAATTATTTAAATAGTAATTAAAATTACAAATAATAATTATATTTGATAATAATATATAATAATTATAATAAATCTTATAAATTATAAATGTTAATTTTATAATTATTTACATATATAGATTTGATAATAATATATAATAATTATAATAAATCTTATAAAAATTATAAATGTTAAT
>OVBE01003669.1:6712-26136 GCA_900406425.1 Iberis pinnata
AAATCCGTCAGAATGCCGTCAGTAAATTTTTCTGATTTAAATTATATGTTGTTAACCGTTACCAACAGATATATTCAATATTTTTGAAAGAATAATCCGTCAGATATCCGTAAGAAACTTTTCTATAAAATCTGAAGATCTCTTCTTTATTATTTTGCAAAAAATTTCATAAACATAGTTATAAATGTCTATTCGTACTTATTTTCCATCATGGATGGATGGTGAAAGGATGAATCCAGAGACAAATATTTTGAATGAGGAATATGCAAATGATCTGATGGAATTCATTGAATTAGCATGTCGACAACCTCGGGCACAAAACAGTCATAAGTTAACATGTCCATGTTCTTTATGTCGGAATAATCATCATGCCAGGATAGACATAGTATGGAATCACTTGTATATGAATGGTTTTTTGCCGAGTTATAAGGTTTGGTACTTACATGAAGAAAGACCTGATATATTGTTGTTATTAGTAGGGGTAACGTTTCATTGGCAGATAGGATAGAGGAACATAAAAACAAAAATTAGATGTTGGGACACCTAGAACGGAATTAGATGTTGGGGCAGCTACAGTTCAAATGGTTAATGATATTTATATAGAAAACATAGAGACGGCTCAGGTTTCTTACGAAGAACCAAATTTAGAAGCACGACATTTTTTCGTATATTAGACACAACGAATCAGCCATTATATAATGGATATAGAGATGGTCATTCGCCTTTATCATCTGCTAGTAGGTTGATGGGTATAAAGACATATTATAACTTGTCTGAGGATGCAGTTGACGCAATTTCCAAGTTCATGAGGGATATCTTGCCAACGGATAACAATGCTCTTGATTCATATTACGAGATACAAAAACTTGTGTAGGGTTTTGGAGTGTCGTACCAGGTTATAGACGTGTGCATCGATAACTGTATGATTTATTGGAGACACGATGAAACCCAGACTCGATGTCGATACTGTCGAAAACCAAGGTATAAAGATAAAGGTGGTAGAGTTTTAGTACCATACACGAGGATGTGGTATTTGCCACTAACAGATAGGTTGAAGAAGTTGTATCAATTTGCGAGAACAAATTCTGTAATGAGAAGGCATGCAGAGCATATATTTGATGGAGAGATTACACATCCTTCTGATGCAGAAACTTGGCGTCATTTTGAGTCTACATATCCAAATTTTTCATGCGAGACACGAAATGTCTATCTTAGATTAAGTACAGATGGTTTTAGCCCATTTCGGAAGCATGGTAGATAGTATTCTCTATGGCCGGTCATCATCACACATTATAATTTTCCGGCATTATTGTGTATAAACCGAGAGTTTCTATTTCTCTCTGTTCTTGTACCAGAGTTGTAACATCCAAAGCGATCGCTTGATGTATGAATTGCAGACGTGATGGGATTATGGAGAAGAGGTGTATGACGTGTCTTTACAACAAAATTTTAAGATGCGTGCGGTTCTTATGTGGACTATAAGCATATTTCCCAGCATATGGGATGCTATCTGGATGGACAACAGATGGGAAACTAGCATGTATATATTATAACGACAACACTAATTCCTTCTAGCTGAAGAATGGACGAAAAATATGTTGGTTTGATTGTCATAGACGGTTTTTGCCCCTCGAGTCATCCATATCGTCGATCTAATTCATTATTCATGAAAAAGACATGTGTTGACGGTCCACCATATGAATTAGATGGCACATAGCTATTAACCCAAATGGAAGATTATGGTGTTGAAAGGACCAAAGATGCAAACATTGGTGGGAATGGACACGTAAATGTTGAGTATGCATGTATAAATCATAATTGGCACAAGAAAAGCATATTATGAGATTTGCCTTACTTGAAAACCTATTTGTTGAGACATAACCTAGATGTCATGCTCATTGAGAAGAACTTCTTCGAAAACATTATGAACACCGTGCTAAATGTCCTAGGGAAGACCAAAGACAATTTCAAGTGTAGGTTAGACGAGGCAGATATTTTTTCTCATCCTCAGCTTCACATTACGGATGATGGAATTTGTCCAACTCATGCGTTTAGATTATCTAAGAATGCAAAGGTTGAGTTCTTCGACTGGATTATTCATAGGGTCAAATTCCCTGATGGATACGCATCTAATTTGAGAAATTCTATTGATATCGGAGACGGAAAATTTATTGGGATGAAGAGCCACATTGTCATGTAGTTATGCAATTTCATCTCCCTTTTGCATTTGAGCATCTCCTACCGAAAGATGTCCACGAAGCCATTGCATGTTTAAATATAGTAATATGTATGTATTGTACTTATATGTTATAAATTTTTTCACTTATATAGTTATTTGCATCTACAACGGTTGAGGCGTTTTTATGTGACATTAGCCGAATGACACTTACTGCGGATGGTATTTCCACGTTACGGAGGAGTATACCAATGATCCTCTTCGATTTAGAGAATATTTTCCCACCGTCATTCTTTGACGTTATGGAACATCTAACTGTTCACCTTCCTTATCAAGCAACACTTGGTGGCACGGTTCAATATCGGTGGATGTATCCTTTTAAGAGGTAAATGTTCCACGTGAAGAAGAAGGTCAAAAATCTGTCAGAAATAGTGACGGATTTCTAACGGATAACCCTAAATCAATTAGAAATCCGTCAGAAATTTGATTTAGGGATTTGAAACCCTAAACATTTTTTAAGTTGGGGTTTGAAACTATACACCCTAATTATGAATAAATTCATATAGTTTTGTATTTTTACATAATTTCGAACAAAGATTTGAACGTTTGTTACGAAACTACATGAATGCACGTTAATATCCTAATGTAGTTATGAACTTACATTATGATAAACCGTAACTTCGATATAATTAAACGTGGATACATGGACGTTGTGATTGTGTTATGTTTGTAATACATTATGATCTCAAATGTACTACCATTAGAACAAAATTGGAACTCTAACTACGATTACAAAACATTAAACTCTAAACAAATCCCTTAACCTTTTTCTAAAATTTCTAACGGATCCTTATGCAGACCGTCAGTAATCCATCATAAACATATATCGTCAGTTCTTGCCAATTTCTGACTGATTACTGACGGTTTGCATAAGGATTCGTCAGCAATCCGTCAGAAATTTCAGCCAATCACATATCATACATTTCTGACGGATTATACCCGTCACAAACTAGATCTATCGGAAATCTGTCAAAAATACTGATGTATTTATGACAGATCTAGGGTTTTGGCCGCGTTCCAACTTCCCAAATAATTTGGAAACCTGCGAAATTCAAAACTTTTATTTCTGCCGGCAAACTGACGGATTTTCCCGTCAGAATCGAAATTATAACCCAAAACACTAGACTCTTCTGCTTCACTTTGCATGCAAAAAACAAAAAAAAAAACTTAGAAACCTCTAAAAATCATCAACAAACAACCGATCAAATGGTGAATCCACACTCCATGTAAGTATATTAGGTAGATTGAAGTGTTTTTTGAAGTTTTTAAAGAATATAAACGATTTGTTTAGGACATTTGAATAGCTTAGGGAATTTGTAAGTTTTTGGAAATGTTTGAGATTTTTATTTAGAAATGTGTTTGTGAAATTTAGAAATGTTTAGGGTTTAGGGAATTGTATATTTTGATATTTGAAAAGGTTTAGGGTTTAGGGTTTAAGGTTATGAATTTTGTGAAATTTAGAAATGTTTAGGGTCGAGGATTTAGAGAATTGTATATTTTGATATTTAAAAAGGTTTAGGGTTTAAGGTTTTGTATTTTGTAAAATTTAGAACTTTTTGAAGGTTTAGGGTTTATGGAAATGTGTTTTGTAAAATTTAGAAATGTTTAAGGTTTAGGGTATTTTGATTATTTTTTTAAAAAAATTGTAATTGTTTTATGAAATTTGGATTTAAAATATAATAATTATAAAATAATATAGGAATAATAATTACGTGAATAATAATACAAAATTTTGAAACTTTATTTTACTTGTAACCTAATAAAAAATTCAATGATCGTAATTCTAGTAATTACGGTCATTTTAGATATCAGAACGAGATTTTTGGTGATAGTAGGGACGGCGTAGAAACGTCGTCTGCAGTCCCGTTGTCATCAGGTGAGCAGGTGGGTTTTACGACACCACCACCGCAACCCCATTACCCATCACCGGAGGAGTATCTACAAGGTCTGCAGTTCTGCAGGTCCCAGCATCTACCACGAATGCCGATTGACTAGCTACTGCTCCAACCGGGACAGCAGCGGTTGCCATTTCTGGATCCTTCTTGTAGGGAAGGTACGACATGGTATCTCGCTTCGGACAGCAGGATGACGAAGTGAATCATGAGATTGATGCACAACCTTCTACGTGATCCCTACCCGAAGTACAAAGAGATGCCTCCCGAGGATCGGGAGTATGGGTTTTATTGTTTTGCGGTAAGAATCTTATTTTTTATGCGTTTCTTAATTTTAAAGTCAAATTATAATCTACTAAATTTTAATTTTTTTCATGTAGCTTGAATACAATTGGAACCCTGCAATGACCAGTATAGTGAAGAAGAAGTTCAAGAGTAAGGCAGGCAGAGTTTTCAGCAACCATATCTACTCTTAGAAGGATACGTGGATGAAGGAAGGGAAGCAACAATCTGGGATGCCCGATGGACTCCTACAAGACTCAAGAGTTATCTGTCACGAACATGGGCCACCGACTGAGCGAATGTGATGGGAGGAGGATCGCTACGACGAACTCTGGTGTGAAGAGTTCATTCACCTGACAGGAGGATCTGGTACGTATGAATTTTAATAACAATTTGTAAATTTCATATACGTTTACATTTTAACCTTTTAATTTTTAAACAGAGACAGAAGATTGGCCATGATCCGACGTCGCTTGAGATTATAGAGGATCTCCACACCAACAAGAAGACCGGCAATATTCGAGATCCACTTGCTTGAGAGTTGGTCGAAAAGTCTAGAAAACATTTCGACAATATCCAGTCTACTCAGTCAACACTAGACGAAGAAATCCCCTTGGAGATGCAGTATAAGGTGGTCTCTCGGGTAAGTAAAGTTTAAAATTAATTACATAATATTTCAAATTGTCTATACTAATACAATGTTTTTTGGTTTCAAGAGACGAAGAAATCGAAGGGCCGCATGCTTGGTCCTTCCTTTTATCGGGTTTTTTTCCTGGTACTTACTTCTCGGTATCCCCGTGCTGGGCCAAGTGTATCGGGCTTTGTTGCTTGGTTCGGCTTGCTCTTCTCATGTACCGCGTTGATTGGCCGATACAACCTAGCTGGTATAAATGTATTGGGCTATGTGCATCAGCCCATTCACATCGGCATGGCTTCCTCCTCTCTGCACTCGGTAATCTAAGCTGGTACACATTGGCCAGTATATATGTACCGGGCCATGCGTACCGCTTGGGCTGTCCGATATGGCTTGGTTCTAAACTGTACCGGCCAATTCGTCTGGTTTGGCCTGGCCGGCATGGTTTCTAACTTTTCCCTCTTTGGCTCCTTTGAGCTTTCTTCATGGCTTTGATCGTCAATTTAGCTCCGCACACCTAAACCACTTGCAACATGCTAATATATGAAAAATTCAATCTACCTAAGCCTAGATGTAAGCTAAACGACTTAAAAAATAATGAAAATGCATGTCAAAAATCCTTAAAAAATGAAGATATCAGTCATCCGTCTTTTTCGATTTTAAAACTATGATTTGACAATTTAATTTACCTTTTCCGTCTTCTACATTGTTGATTTCCATGTTTAGCTTGTTCTAGGAATAATATGCATAAACTTCCTTTTGTCAAATTCTCTATTTCCTCTTCTTTACCGTTTGATGTTATTTTCTCTGATGTTTGGACATCTTCCATAGTCTCTATTGATGGTTTTGAATATAGGTGATTTTTATCACTTTACTTGTTTTTCAGAAATTTCACTCTTTAACTGAAAACCGGTTTCAAACAAAAATAAAAGCGTTTTCCACCAACAAGGGTGGTGAGTTAATTTCTCTTAAACATTTTTTTTTAATCTCAACATGGTATTTCTTACATGACTACACCACCTCATACACATGAACACAATGGTATAGCGGAGCGTCGACATAGACATATTGTTGAAACCGGACTCTCTCTACTATCTCATGCCTCTATGCTAAAGTATTGATGGACTTATGCATTTGCTACTACAGTCCATCTCATTAATAGAATGCCCACTCCCAATCTTTCAAATTTTTCACCTTTTCAAATCATTTTTCAACAAACACCCGAATTTCTCAAAATTATGGATTTTTTTGTTGTCTTTGTTTCTCTTGGTAAAGATCATATGCATCTCATAAATTAGATATACGTTTAACACCTTGTGTTTATTAGGTTATTTAACATCTCAATGTGCCTATTTTTAATAGATAGAATCACAAATCGTATATATACTTCTAGACATGTTATGTTCCATGACAACATAAGAGCCACTTATCTCGCTATGTTCTTATGTTATCATGCAACATAACATGTCTAGAAGTATAGATACGATTTTTGATTCTATGTAAACAAAAGTAGGCACTTTGAGATGTTGATTTACCTAAGAAAACACAAGATGTTGAATGCATATCTAATTTATGAGATGTATATGGTCTTATCCAAGAGAAACAAAGACAACTAAAAATTCATAATTTTGAGATCTAAATTTAAGCATGTATGGATTTAGTCTGTTTAGGTTGGACCTAAAATCAAGTTTCTTGAAAACAATGTAGGAAACTATTAGTTCATAAAGTTTATACTTATAAAAATATAATTTTGGAATTTTGTGCGACCAAATATTTTCTAGATCTATTTTCCAGCCTTGATGGTTGAAAGATTGTGTTTTAAGATTTATGTAAACTTTAACGTTGAAAGCATTTTGGATTGAGTTTATTTTGTATTTTGAGCCCATTTTTGTAAGTTAAGTTTTCTTTTTCAGTGGGGCTGCGAATTTTAAATATTTGTGGACCTTATAGGCTCGAATTGCTGGATTTGAACCCAGGTTGTGCAAGAAAAGTTGGCACCCAACCTTTTGTCTTCAACAATTATGTCGTTTTCTATTCTTGCATAATGAACTTCCAGACTTATTAATATATGCATGAGTAAACATAAAATAAATTATAAATTAATAAATAAATATGACTGCATTTATTTAATATTGAAAATGGATTGATTTGATTTAAGATATCACCAAAATTACCTCTCTTGATGATATTTTTCAAGGAAAATATAATTGTTGCATAAATGAATATTGATGGGAATATTATATCACCCCAAATGAAGGTTTGTGTTTGGCCGAATTATATATATATATATATATATATATATATATATATGACAATGAACATGTGATGATTATCATGATAAAGTATGTGAATAATAAATCGGTTCAGGGAAATGTTTGTCAATTACCATGTATAATTGTCTATGTTTGATCTTTATAATAAGAGTACCGCTCATAGTTAATATTATTGTTCAAAGACCTGATATTAATGTTCTTTTTGGTATCTTGGATGGATGTTACAATTATTTTCTATTTATTATTGAATTCTTTCGTTATAATTAAGTATTTATTTGATTTTGTTCTATCTTTCAGCAAATATTGCTTCTTTATTTTCCAACTTAGGAATCAATTTCAACACTTACGAATTCTAAGAAGAAATAGTGGTTAAATAAAGTTAAAATTGTTCTTGGGTGTATGGATCATGATATTGAGCTAAAAATGAAAAAACCTACGGACACCAACATAGTTAAGTGATGTATTGTGTTTTTAGTGCATTTTATCTCTCATTTCATACACATTTTAGGTAGATTCATGTGCAATTAGGTTAGTTTAGCAGGCATTTGCATTGCATTTCATATTGTTTAGGTGGTAAAAGTGGAGGAACCTAAAATGTGGATGAAAGGAGCTAAAAAAATTCAAGGAAAGGTGGAATTGAGCTGTACTGGTTTAATGTACCGGTACACCATTCCGGTGCTAAGCATCGGGATGGTGTACCGGTCTGCCTAAACCGGTATACACGTTGAAAACCTATACCGGTTTGGCCAAAACCGTTATGGGTCAGAAAAAGTCAACCTAGGACTTTCCCCTTTTGGTTTAAATCCATTTTTAATTGGGTTAACCCAACTATTTATGGGTTAACCCAAGACCTTTTGAGGATACTATTTAAACATTTTACCTAATTTTTAGGATCTTATATCATCTTCAAGCTTTATTTTCTAAGAACACTTTGTAATCTTTTGCTTCTTAATTCCAATTTGAGTTTGATTTATTTCTTTTGATTGCTTTTCCTCTTCAAAATCTATTTATAATCATGATTCAACACATTTCTAGTCTTGGATCTTGTGTTTTCAACATGATTAGTGAGTAGTCTCCTTTAAGCAATTTGTTAGGTTGATTAGGGTGATTAGGTGATGGAATGTGATGTTTAGGTTTGTAATTCATAAATATTCATGTATTTGATGTTCTTAATGCTAGATTTGACTTTATCAATTGAATCTAGATGATAGGATGAATAGTGTCCGGAAGGTGTTCGATGAAATGCCGATCTAACCAAGGGATTTGTGTTAGTTAGTTTAGTGTTTTAGCATAGATTAGTTCTTAATGTTTCATAATCATAAGATTATCCAAGGGATTGTTTTAATTACATGATTAGGGGAAGCATTAGTGCCATGGAAGTGGATTAGTCTATTTATGGAATCTTAGACCAAGGATTAGCTTAATAGTTAGTATTGGACATCACATGAAGCCATTTGACCACCCGAATCAATAACCTATAACTTTTTCTTAGTCTTTTATTGTTAAATTCAAGTTTTAAATTTCAGTTGACTTTTGTTAATTCCTATTGACTTTTTAAACTATTGACTTTTTATTGACTTTCTAGTTTATGCATGTTTGAATGTTTCAAAACCATCCAAATCTTCTTAGCTTAGACTAGACATAATTCTAAATGGATTAGTGTGTTAAGCTTTACCTGAATTTGATTGATATCTTAAGTACTATAACGATGAATGATTAGACTTAAGTATTTGCTTAGATAAGTTCAAATTCGTGTTTATCATTGCGTATAAGGTTTTCATAAGAAGTGGAATACATTGTAACTGCACTGGTCTAATGATCATTATGAACCATTCTAGAAACCTTTAGAGTTGGTGAGTAGATTAAATAGTTCCGTGTCGAAATGGCGAGAAGCGATAAGGTGGCAATAAACATGTTTTTTGATGTCTCTATATTTTCATGGTTTTTAGAAGTCATTTAGCATCAATTTCTAGGTCTTTATGTGTTCATATATCTCATTTATAGTTGTTTTTGTCAAGTTTGTGATTTTTACGGATTTTGCATTAGCATTTGCATATGCATGCATTTTGGAGATTTTTCCGGACTTTCAGTACTTTTCAGGATGATTTGTGAGAATTCAGAGGAGGAACGAAAAATGCATGGAATGGAACCAGCACAAAGGCCTGGCTCGATCACCACAACTTTTTTGGCTCGATCCAGCACAAGGCCCGGCTCGATCTAGCACAAGGCCCGGCTCAATCTCGTGATCGAGCCACATGTTCTTTGGCTTGATCACTCTCTTTGCCCAGATCGATATCAGGATCAAGCCACTCCTACACTGCTCAATCTTTCTCTTGAGCCACACCCAAATCTGGATCGATCTCTCTCTCGGCCAACTCCACCTTTGGCTCAATCCCTCCCGAAGCTCTCTCGGCCAACTCCACCTTTGGCTCGATCTCGTGATCGAGCTACATCTCCTTTGGCTCGATCTCGTGATCGAGCCACATCTCCTTTGGCTCGATCACTCCTGAAGATCTCTCGGCCCAACTACTTATCTTTCTATACCAACTTCGACTCGATCTAGAGATCGAGCAAAACCTCGTCTCGACACCATATTTACACGGCTTGATCTCGTGTACTGCTCAGCTTGAGCCAAACATGCTTCGACCCGACCAACTCGAATCAGGAATGGACCTGACCCAAGACCCAGTCTAATGACTGTATTTTGTATTTTATACGTTTTAGGGTTTTTCCTAAACATTATATAAGCCCTAAAACGCCTCCATTTGGAGGCAGTCTTTATTTTTGCCATTTTTAGGTTTTCGTCTTATGTTTTAAGTTTTCTCTCTTTTGTTCTTAGTGTTCTTGATGTTAAACCCAGATTTGTTTTAAGTTTTATGCTAATCTTCTGTTTTCTTTTAGTTTCATGCATAGTTTAGGGTTATGTGCATATTGATCTAAGTTCTTTAGTAGCTATGCTTTTATCTTCTTATGATTTTGCATCTCATATGTTGTGTGAGTAGTGACCTAGGTTCCTTGAGGATGGGATAGGGTAGTGTTGTTTCTTTATTCCTCCTAGGTGTCTAAGCTTTGATATTTTAATTGATCCCTTTTGTTTCATTGCACTTAATGTTGACATTTCAACCTGACCCGGTAAAATCCAATATTAGGCACTTCAACACCCGAAAAATGATTCAATTTGAGTGCCTGATCTAGTTGATTTCATAGATTTACATCGCCTTCTAAGGAATTAGATGCTTAAGATATGCATCTCAGCCTAAGGAATTAGTTGTTTGGGAGGGTTATTAGCTTATGTAGATGGTTTATAATGCTTGTTAGGTGTACTTCTGCTAACGGGAGTTAGGACTGGTTATCATCTAGTTTGATTTCATTCGCCAAGGGATTGGATTTGATTTCTTGTGATTCTATCGCCTAGGGATTAGCTCATTGTATGACGTATGTTAGACATTTAGGGAGTTTGAGGAGGAACACTGCCCAATTACCCCATCCTTAGGGACCCTTTCTTTGATTGCATCTTTTCACTCTCTTACATTTCCTATGTTTTTACTTATCTTGCCTTTCACCATTTTTACTTACTTATGCATGTTTGCTTTGGTTTCTGTATTTAGTTTTATGCATTTTTAATTCACTTAAGACTTGTTAGCAACCCCCATTTTCATATTTGACTTGAATCATTAGTTCCAATTGCATCATGATTGTTAGCATCACACCTGATTGGATCGATACCCATATATACTACAATGTATGTGTAATGGGAATTGATCACTAACATAAAAAAACCATATTATCAATTTGTTGCCGATTGATCTATTGATATCAAGTTTCTTTTTACTACCTTACTCACCTGTTTTCCTTTGTTTGCTTTCTTTTCAAGTACTTGCATAGCATTGTATGAACCTGAGAAGCAGAGGACAAATAGACTTAATCCCCATCGTTTAAGTGTCAGGGCTCTTGAACGGGAATACTTTGGGCGAGACATGAACAAGAACGTGTGGAGAACTTAAGGAGGTTGGACATACAAATGGAAAAAAATAATGAACAAGATAACCATCACACTATTGGTGCCAGTGACAACCCAAACACTCACACCATTCTTCATGGAATCAATCCACCTGCAGTCCAAAAAACAACTTCGAGATCAAGCATAACTTGATAGAAATGGTGAAGGGGAACAAGTTCCATGGTCTGCCTATGGAGGATCTACTCGATCACCTCGACGATTTTGATCGCTTCTGCAGCCTCACGAAGATAAATGGTGTAAGTGAGGACGCAATTAAGCTACGCATCTTCCCATTCTCTTTGGTGGAGAAGGCACATCAATGGGAGAAGTCGCTTCCCAGGAACTCCATCACCACCTGGGATGCTTGCAAGAAGGCTTTTCTAGCCAAATTATTCTCCACCTCTGAAACAGCACGACTGAGGAACGACATCTCTGGTTTCGCACAACAAAACACTGAAACCTTCTCTAAAGCATGGGAATGCTTCAAGAACTATACTATGTAGTGCGCCCATCATGATTTGAGCAAAGCATCACTCCTTAGGACACTCTATCATGGTGCTCTACCTAAGATAAGGATGTTTCTTGACACTGTAAGCAACGAGAACTTCCTCAACAAAAGTGTTGATGATTGATGGGCGCTCATGGAAAACCTTGCTTAGTCTGATGGGATCTACAGTGAAGACTATGACCTAACACCTCGAGGTGGTTCTGCATCTGAGGATAGTACAAAGAAGAGAATCAAGACACTGAATGAGAAGTTGGACAGGCTACTCCTGGGTCAACAACTTCAAGTACTCTTCATCACTGATGAAGAAAAACTTCATATTCAAGCTGGGGATGTTAACCAGCAAGAGGAAATGTGATATGTGCATAACCAAGGAGGATATAACAAATGGTTCATAAACTACTCCAACAACCCTGGTCTTTCTTACAGAAGCAAAAACATCGCTAATCTACAAGACCAAGTGTATCCACCGCAACAACAGTAGAACGTTCAACCATTCATCAACTACAATCAGAACAAAGGTTTCTTCCCAAAGCAACAACAACAAAATGGTTTTCAGCAACCACAATAGCAAACTGCTGGTGCACCTCCTGGTTTCACATCTAACCAACCTAAAGCTCAACCTTTCAACATCGAAGCTATGTTACAATAACTTCTTCAAGATCAAGAGAATAGTACCAAGGAGACATCAAACAAAATTTAGTGAAATTCAACACAAGATGGATACTTCATTCAGTGCCATCTATGTGAAGCTTGAAACTCTCAACTCTAGGGTCACTACTCTCGAAGGCAAGACATCGTCCACTTATGCTTCATCAAATGGTTAACTTCCCAGAAAGTCTGTGCAAAACCCCAAGGATTATGCTCATGTCAATGCCATCTATCTCGGGGATACGAATGACCTTCCTCCTTCCATTTCCAGCAATATTTTCACTGAGGATAGTGTTATTCAAGTTTGGGGGGATTTAAGCTCAAACGTAGTTACAACTACGGAGTATGAAAAAATCTGTTCCTGTTGACAAGCCTGTTGATAAGTTACCTATTTTAAAGGATATTGCAACGCCTTATGATCCAACACCTTATGTTCCAAGATTGTCATTCCCATCACGTTTCAAGAAAGAGATCATGGCGAGATACCCAGATATCTTTGAGAAACCTATGAAGGAAGACATAGCTCATGAATTGCTGGAACCAATTGACGAATGTAACGTTTTGATAACAGAGAAGCAAGAGGATCCTGGTTCGTTTACTTTTCCATGCCCACTAGGACCCCTAACCTTCAATGAATGCCTTTGTGATTTAGGAGCATCAATCAACCTAATGCCTCTATCCACTGCCAAGAAGCTGAGATTCGACAAGTTCAAAGCTTCCAACATAACTTTAATATTGGCAGACATATCAATTAGGTATCCTATCGGCATCTTGGAAAACTTACCTATCAAGATCAAAGATGCAAAAATACTCACAAACTTTGTGGTATTGGAGATAGATGGAGAACCGAATGACCCATTGATCTTTGGAAAACCATTCCTAGTCACAGTTGGAGCTGTAATCAACGTCAAGAAAGGTCACAGCAAGTTGAACATAGAAAGAGGTCCCAAGATGATTTTCAACATCAGGAGCAAAAATAAGAAGCTTACCATCCAAGGTCAGCTATTCTGTATCAAGGAGATGAGTGAGAGCAATCATGAAGACGGGTAATCAAGCGGTGAGTCATGCTCACTGTAGAAGTTGATGAAGAATCAAAGCTGAACTACAAGGTTGATTAGAACGGTGATGAAAGAGTCATCTCGGAAAAGACCTTGGTTCTCTTTGGGGAGCCGTCTCAATGTCATTAATCCTAAAAACAGAAATTTAAGCTTAGTAACTTTAAACAAGCTCACTTATAATAGTAGGTTTTTTTAGTCCTACTGGGTATCAATTACCCATCGTTGTAGTATAGATGGGTTATCAATCCATAATGAGAATGTACTAAGCAATCTTGAATGAGATGGATGCTTTAAAGTCAAGTTGGATATTAAAAAGGGGTGTTTTGCTAAAAGGTCCTAATTGAAATGAACATAAAATGCATAAACATAAAAAGAAGCATAAAAGACTCAAATGTAAGAACAGAGCAAAAGCAAAGAAGGTGAAAGATGTAAGCAATGTAAAGCAGTTCCTGAGGATAAAGGGTAATTGACTAAGAATCCATCCTGAGCTACCTAAGTACCTAACATACCTCATACAATGAGCTAACCCCTAGACAGTAGCAACATAAACAACCAATTCCAATTCCTTTGCAATCAATCTCAAGCAAAGTAGTCACATACTCAACTGCCGTCATAGACGGTGACTACCTAGTAGGCATGAACAACAACTACTATAGTCAATAAGCATCCCAAACAACTAATGCCTTAGAAGGGGAAAACGAATCTCTGAAATGACCTAGGTCTGGACACCTTCAACGACTCACCTTCAAAGGGTCTAACTGCGGGTTTTTAGTCCCTTCCGGGTAGAATTACAATCAGCATTACGAGCAGGTGAAACATAAGGGATTTAAGAACAAACAACTTAGGTACTAAGGTAAACCCAGAACATCAACCCTAGTCTACCCCATCCTCAGGAACTTGATGGACTACTCACTACTCATGGGAGTAGAAGTAGAGGAAACAGAAAACATAACTTCAAAGGTAAACATGCAGATATAAGAAAAACAGATGAAGAACAGCAAGAACACAAACCCAGAAATGAAGAACAAACTTAAAACAGAAGATTAAAGTGTTAAAACGAAAATAGAGATGCACAAACTAAACAACAACCTAAATCTAAGCAAAAAATCAAAGGAAAAAATAGTATATTAACTTAAAGCTTGAAAAAAATCTGATTTTTACACCAAGAACATGAAAAACAACAAAAGAAAATAAAACCAAAGACTAAAACTTAAAAAGGAAAGAAAAACTAAAATTGTAGCAAATGTAGGCGAATTAGGGCTTTTATAGTGTTCATAGAAAATCCCTAATTCGCACTAAAGGCAAAAAAGCTAATCATTGTCGTGGATCTTGGGTCTTGGTTCAGGTAATATCCAGATTTGAGTTGGTCGGGTCGGAGCGTGTTTGACTTCGAGTTGGTAAGTGCATGATCAATCTGAGTTGGGGACGCTTGGACGAGATCGATCCTGCCTAAGATGCGTCTGAGAGTGGGATCGATCCAGGCATTAAGTACCTGAGATTGATCTAGACAAGTGTGGGATCGATCCTGCCTTGCTTCCTTCTTTGTCTTGCTTCAATTCCATGCACTTCCTTAGCTTTGTCTGAGACTTCACAAATTTCTTTGAAAGAGAGAGAGAGAGAGGGATTGATCCAGGCTGAGATGGGTTGGATCTGGAGTTTTTCTGCGATCAATCTCAGGTGGTGGTATCAATCTCTGCTAGTGGGATCGATCTCAGATCGATCCAGATTGCATGGTGAGATCGATCTCATATCGATCTAGGTAGAGCTGTGAGATCGATCTCCGATCGATCTGGAGAAGGTGGTGGGAATGATCCCGGTAAGTGTGGGATCGATCCTGGTAAGTGTGGGATCGATCTGGTTTTGGTCCTGAGGTAGATCCAGTCCATTCTATACTAAGTGCTGCTTTTCTGAAATCTGACAAATCCTTCCCAAAAACTCCCGAAAGTCCTGAAAAATCTCTAAAATGCGTGCATATGCAAATTCTAATGCAAAAGTCCTAAAAATCATAAACTTACTAAAATCAACTAAAAACGTGATGTATGCACGCTTTAAGACCTCCAAATTGATGCTAATTGATATATAAAATCCATGAAAATTTAGAGTCATCAACTCCCCCAAACTAAATCCTTGCTTGCCCTCAAGCAAGTAATTCAGAAGTATGGGAGTGAGGTTTGAAAGTGGGAACTCAGAACCAAAACATGCTGCAAACACATGTAATATTAATGTCCTAATTACTAGTTCTAGAATGCAATCCTAAGATCATCCTACTTAAAAATGTTAGCCATACTCATCACAGTTCATCACAGACCAATTCCAACTTCCACAATGCATTCAAATTCGTTTTTTCCTTTAACATTCATTAATCAGTAACCATGGATCAAGTCATGTGCCTTCAATGAACTCATTTGGTAAAAGACAGGTTAAGGAGTAAAGATGACCCCTTTATGCAGTTGTTAGTAATTCAGAACAAGGGTTCTCTCAAAAAGGGAATGAGCTTTAGCAGAAGGCTAAAGGTAAGAACACTTAGATGAATACAGAAATAGAATTCCATCTACCCATTTCTAATGAAACCTAAGTTTCCTAATTCTACCCAGAGATGCTTCCTAGTTCTACCCATTTGAAAGTTCAAAGTGATCATACCCATTTGCATTCCCATTTTTCATTCTTTCTTTGTTACCCTTAGGAGAGACTTCCTTTTTTAGATGCTGCTAGATGTTTCAGGAACTTACTTACTTAAACACTTAATGGCTATTGACCTTTCTACTTGCACCATCTTTTGGGTTTTACCCTTTTGCATTCATTGTCATATGTTTCTTCTCATTCTGCATAGCCATACTTCTTTTGCATATTAACGTTCCCCCAATCTTTCTACTAACATGTTCTGATTCTTTTTCTTTTCATCTTCTAAGGTTCTTTCTTAACACTTCCCATTGTTACCAACTACCAATACCTTTTTCATTTGTTTCCACCCAATACCAACAATTGAAATTGAATCCCACCTAGTCCTATCTAGTCCAAAAAGCATGGACTAGAACTACATAAGACCATATTCCTGTCAGTTCAAACCTAACACTTTCTACCAAGCTCATTCCATAAAAGACCTGCCACTCANATTCAGAGTTTGAAAGAAGGCAAGGTTCAAAGGTGGGAATTCTACTAGGGTTAACAAGAGTGGTAAAAGGCAGAAGATAATCCAAATATGTATATTCTATCCATGAGTTCATATTCAACACACAAACATGATAATTAAGCATTCAATTTCAAGTTCTAATAGATAGGAACAAACTTCAGATCACAACATGCTTCAAGAGATAAGTGATCATGCAGATTCACATTCCAAGTAAGGTGCTGTTTTACTTCAGACAATTTCAGGATGCAGTAGAAAACTAACAACCAAGGCACTAACACTTTCTGAGAAAACAACATATTTACAAGCTTATCACCTTCCTAGTTCCCTAAGCATGTGCAACATCCTATATGCAAATACATAAAATGAAAATGACACTATGTTTAAAAAAGAACAATTTTTGAAAAAATTTCAGATTTCTATGGGTTTTTGATGCTAATAGATGCTATATGAATGCATTGCAAGGTGGAGACAAAGGAACAAGCAAGAAGATATCATTAAATAGCAAGGGTCTTTTCGAGTCCTCCCCAAAACCTGAATTACACAGTCTCTGTGTAATCTAAATTTTGGATTGGACTCAAGGATGGACAGGATATAGATAAAGCTCTTAAAGACATTTTAAACATAAGCAACAAACAAAAGCAGCAATCACAATGAGCAAACAGGAATCAAAGCATGGCAGGCGGATCATCCAATGAAGGAAGGCTTGGGATGGACCTCGGTTGGCCTAGTCACCTAGGTTAAGGTTCGAGAAAGAGTTTACAACTGATCCCATGGGTGTCATATGTGAGATGATGTTCCTTAAATCATAAAAGTCATAACAGAACCCGAGATTGTGATCCCAGTCGGAGGCGATCCTTCCGCGGTCGGGAAGTAAGAGAACTTCTTGCCTCTGATATTCCAGTTGGAACAGATAGCAAAATTGGGAATTAACAATTCCAATGATGAATCGTGTTTTTACAAAGTAATCCATGTTCATTAGTCTCGATGGGTAAATGCGTCCTCTAGGTCGTATCCGGAGTCTGTTGAAAATTGGTGTTATCTACCCTCCTATGCTTAGCTCTAATCCATCCCGTCCTTTCGAATCCAAAGCCTCATTTTTGTACCCCAATAGTTCTGCTAAGAACAACTTAAGGGGGAAAGGTTGTAGTTGGCTTGAGTTGGAGAACATGTGCTGGTTATGCAAGGGGTCGCGTAACCAACGAGCGACACCCAGCCGTAGGAACCTTAGTTCTTGCATGATTACAGTGTCAGTGTCCTTCCTAGCATAGAATGAATGTGCTAGGATCTGTTGTACGTATCTAACGGCTGGGTGGCGGATGCTAGAGTTTTTTGTTTGTTTGTGTTGAAAATTGTCCGCTGCTATCTCATTCCAAACGAACTCCACTTCCTCCTCGGCAATTTCAAAATGATTTGGTTGATACTTCATCCACATAAAATCGTAGATCTCCCATAAATCCCTGAAAGTGACTCTCTTTTTTTCCCCATCCAACGTTTTAAAAGTTATAACACCTCCAAATGTGTCATCAATTGCATCATTGTCGAAATAGTAGGCGACCTCTAGGGATGCAAGGAACATGCAAGTTTCCTCCTGGTATGCTTCATGGTTATGGTTGACTATGTTTGATATCATCATCTTCCCCAACATGTCTTGGACCTCTTTTCGGATGTCGAGAGTGTTCAGAGTCTCAAGATCGGGAAATGTTAACCCCATGAAGTCCAATTGCATCAATTTCCCATATATTTCTTCAACCAAATGTCTCTCTTGACGGTTGCACGGCATCGTGTTCCTAAAAGGGCAACATAGAAGCGATAGTGTGTGAGTTTTGTTCAAGCGCTTAAGGAGTTCACAAGTGCTACATATGCATTTTCAAACACGAGTTGGGTATGCAAGTTATAACCAGAAAGTGTGATTCAAGTCAAAATCATTTTCATGTGCCATCCTAGCACCCTAAGCTCAAACGGTTTTTACAAGTGATAATCGATTCAATAGAAACATTTTTGTCTAAGAGGGAAGTCGATTTAAAAAGAAAATCACGTTGAAACCGAATAAGAAGTTTAAATATGAAATTCGAAAAAAGTAGAGAATGAAACCGATTTGTGCAAGTGATTATAGCTTGATGAAAAACCCCTGTTAGAACAATTCTTCTAGTTGAAGTGCCTTAAAGAGAAATGTGTTTAGAGAGAATGGTTGTTGAAGTAGATGAGTTAAAGAGTGAGGGATACTGCTTTAATATAGAGTCATTTGCGATTTTGAGGAGGTGGTGGTGAGTGGAAGGTTGTGGTGGAGGAGTAAAGTTGGTGTATGTGGGGGAGGATTAAAGAGGGAACATTGGGGTTTGGGTTGTGTAAGGGAATCTTGGAAAGCTTGAGTAGACATTTCCCTTGGTAGTGGTTCTGTAAGAGGAGTGATGGGGGATGGAAGTGATTTTTTGTCCATGGGGTAAAAGGATGCAAGTGGGTAAGTGGGCATGGAGGTGTTCCTTTTTCTTTGAGTGAGGTGAAGACTTTTTTTAAATCAACACTTATTTTGGTTTGCATGTGATTGTTTTGCTTGGGTTGATTGCAACTTCAATAGCCGGTTTATTGACGTTTTGAGCGATTGGATCAATCCCGGTGTGGAGGTGCAGATCGATCCTGAACATGTCTTGGATCGATTATATGCTGAGTATTGCGATCGATCATATCTTATTCTTGGATCGATCATGTCACTTGTAACACCCCGGTTCCGGTCAAACCCTCTTTTGACCAAAACCGATGTTGTTA
>OVBE01003670.1:0-26134 GCA_900406425.1 Iberis pinnata
ACCCATTAAAATTGGGTCAAAAAGTCAAAATAGAGATGAAAAGTGTTGACTCAGCCGATTGCATCGGTCAAGGCTGACCGATATGCTTGACCGATGTGGCCATATCAGTCAGACCTTGACTGATATGCTGACCGATAGGTGCTCCTGGAAGTTTTGCATTTGAGCATCGGTCAACACATATCCATCGTCTACATCGGTCAGTTTTGACCGATGCATATGACCGATATGGTCACATCGGTCTAAACGTGACCGATGTCGTGACTGATAGTAGCTCCTAGTTTTTCTTCATAGGCATATCGGTCAGATGCTCTATTTTTAGCCGATGTGATGACCGATATGCCATGTTTTCGAGTGTTTCTTCACTTCTTGAACCTCCTTTTGATCCATAACTTGCATCTATGGTCTCTATCACCTGAAATATGAAAATGCATATGCAAATGCACCAATACTAACCTAAGTGATCATGAATTTAACCTAAATGAATGCAAAACAAAGCTATAAATATGCTAAAATACAAGTATATCAATGTCTATCGTGAAAAAAGAAAAATCTGAATCATTTAAAGCAGTAGATGATTTAGAATGTAGATACAAGGAAGCTAAAGCGATATAAGACGATAAAGACAAGCAGATTCTGAAACTTCATGGAGATTACGATGAGGAGATCAAGAAGAATAGCTATGTGAGTGAAGCTAATAAGAAATTGAGGTCTGACTTGATAAACTTACTCATTGAACTTGAAGAAATCAAAGCAGCGAAAAAAAAGTTGAAAGAGAACTTATTAAGTCAAGGCGGTCACGAGTATGAAACACAAATCGAAGACTTGAAGTTGGTGACTACAGCGACGAACGAGAAGTATGAGAATATACTTGATGAAGCTAGACATGAGGTTGATGCTCTTTTTAGTTCAGTTGAAGAAATTGACAAATATTTTGAGAGGTCAAAGACAAATTCGGAGATGAAAGAAGCTAATTTGGTGAATAACGTAATGAAAATGATAGAAGAAGTTGCTTCGATGGGGAAAGATATGAATAAGTTGGACAATTTGCTAAACATAATTGAAGAAGAAGCTGATGCAGCTTGGAAGGAAATTAAGGATATTGTTGTCACTGTTCCAGCTAACTTTGACGATGCACATAAGCAAGCTACTAAGGATGTTGGTGTTATTGCTAGTATCATTAACGAACCTATTGTTGCTGCAATTGCTTATGATCTAGATAAGAAGGGAGGTGAGAAAAAAAATATTGTCTTTGATATTGGTGGTGGTACTTTTGTTGTAAGCGTCTTGACCACTAATAACAGAGTGTTCAAGGTTCTCTCCACAAACAGTGATATTCACTTAGGGGGTGAGGGCTTTGATCACAGGATCATAGCGTATTTTATAAAATTGATCAAAAAGAAACGTCAAAAGGACATTAGCAAGATCAACAAGGCTCTTGGGAAGAAACGTAGGGAATGTGAGAGAGCTAAGAGAGCTCATAGTAACCAACACCAAGTCCGTGTTGAGATTGAATCACTCGTTGATGGAACTGATTTCTCTGAGACACTCACTAGAGCACGTTTTGAAGAGTTGAGCAATAACTTGTTTAGGAAGACAACAAGAACAGTAAAGAAAGCTATGGATAATGCTTTACAACAAAAATTAAATCGATGAGATTGTTCTTGTTGGTGGAAGTACTCGAATCCCAAAGGTTAAACAAGTTTTTAAAAACTCCTTTGAAAGAAAAGAACCAATCAAAGGTGTGAAGCCCGACGAGGCTATTGCTTATGGTGTTGATGTTCAAGGAGGAGAAATGACAAAGATAATTCCAAGAAACACAGTTATTTCAACGAAGAAATTCAGTTTTCCACAACATATCAAGACCAACAAACCCCTGTTTCTATTCAAGTCTTTGAAAAACAAAGTCTCACTAAAGATTGTAGATTACTCGGGCAATTCGAATACTGGAATCCCACCAGCTCCAAGAGGAACTACAAAAATCAAAGTGATGTTTGAAGTAGATGCAAATGGTATACTCAACGTGAAAGCAGAAGATAAAGCAAGTGGTAAGTTAAAAAAGATAACAATCACAAGTGAGAAAGGAAGTCAAGAAGAGATTAATCGAATGGTTAAAGAAGCAAAAGATTTTGCAGAGGAAGCTTATGCGTATAACATGAAGAATCAAGTAAGTGATAAAGATAAAACTTGCAGAGAAATTAGAATTGGATCTACAACAGTCTTTAATTTCATTGGAAGATGAGAGAAAACGTGTTGACAGTGCAATAGGAAAACTTAAAGCCTTGAAGAGTGAGACAAGCGAATTATCTTTTTTGGAGATCAATCACAAGGAGAAACTAGATGCTTTGAGGGCTCAAAAGCTTGAACTGTTGGGTGAAGTAGATACATTGAAGGTAGAGAAGGCTAAATTTGAAGCTAAGTGTGAACAAATTGATGTGAAAAGGGAAGAGTTAAGAAAAGAAGCTGAGTATATTACTCTTCAAAGGGAGGCTTTCTCAATGTATCTAAAGGTCGAATATGTTTCCGGGAATGAGCAAAAGGCGGACATACTAACAAAGGCAGTTGGTAGAAACAAGTTCAAAGAGATGAGAGATCTCATTGAAGTTCAAGACCTATGCGAAAAAGACTTCAAGCTTAAGGGGGAGAATGATGAGGTAAGCTTGAAGATTACTTGAGGATCAAGTAAATATATTTTCCTATTTATGTTTAGATAAGATAGGGTTAGAAGATTATGTTATATATTTTAGGAGTTATCTAGAATATATTTGGAGTTATCTAAACCTATGTGAAATCTAATTAGGAATAGGAAATTGGTGATTATATAAGGAATGTTGAGTTGTGGCATAACTTATGATGAGAGTTTATGAGATTTGAGAGGTTTAGGTTTTGAGAGATTTTCCTAAATCTAATAAAGAAGAGTTTTTCTTTATTACAAGTCTTATCATCCAACATTTTTTCTTTTGTTTTGTAATTTGAACAACCATTTTCAATCAGATGGACCACGAAAAAAGAAGATTTGATAGTTCCATTTTCCCCACAACAGCAAGCCGACTCAATAGGTAATAATAAATAGCTAGTTCCAACATATCTTAGACAATTCCTACACTATTGTAGGCACATAGGCTCAATTCCAAAAAAAATTCATAATTCCATTTCGGTATGAAAGTTTCTTTATTAAATATCCATATAATAAAATATTTATTAAATATCCATATGAAAAATATTGAAGAGAGTGGATGAAATTTGGTGTATTTGGAAAAGTTTGATTTTTTTTTTTTTTTGCACGTGCCAAATACTTTTTTTTCTCAACCGGATAAAAGAGTCAAAGATATGATACAACTAAAAAAAATTAAAAAATTATTTTTACCAAAAATAGTCTAAGAGAGAGTTGCTTCGTCTTGAATGAGTGAATGGAGCCAAGCCGGTCCTCCCAAAGTTAGGTAAGATTGGAACAACCCATATTTTGATACGCTTTTGGCAATAGCTCTAGCTATGGAGTTTGCTGAATGAGAAGCTTGATTATTTAGCTCTAGCTTGGAAAAGTTTGATTATTTAGTTATTTTAAGAGATTATCTTTCTTTTTTTAAGTGTAATAGTGATACAATTGAAAAAAAAAATTCATGCAAAAAAAATAAAATAAAAACCAAGTCTAGAAGTAATGTAGTGGCCTAGCTTCTTTAATCTAGTGGCAATAGCCCTAATGAATGCTATGGCATGAAGGTTCAAACCCCAAAATGGGTTTTAGGTGTAGTTTGTTGACAAAAAAAAAAAAATAAGAAGTAATGTAGTATAGATATCAGCAATCGTCATAACTCATAAGTTACCAAGTTTGAGTAAATATTTTCTACAAACTAACACTTCTTTTTTTCCTCACACCCTTTTCTTCTTCTTAGCTTTGATCACAAAGGGAAAAGCCATATTATAACCCAATCAGTAAAGTTCATGGTCCAAAGAAGAGCTAATATGAGAGAGAGATCTCACACAAACCTCATACATATTTTGAGCTTTCGAAACCCTTCTAATGAGCTTTAATAGTGCGGCTAGACACACCATGTAACAATTTCACAAAACCAAGAAAACTAAGCTTTCCATCAGTATGCCTAAGCCAATCTTGAAGCACTGCGTGAACCGGTACAGAAGGACCAAGACCAAGTTCCTGTAATAACACACCAGTGAATTAGTTCAAAGTATTTGAAGCAGATTTTTCTAGAAAGGGGTTAAATACAAAGACAGACCGAAGCAAGTTCATCAATCACGATGGGTCTATTTCCTTCCTTTTCGAAAAGCTCATAAGCACAACGAGCGTGTTGTTCCCATCGATCAAGTCCTTCTAGCTGGTGAACACTCAATGCCGCTGCACAGAATTCTTCAAAGTCCATTCTTCTATACTGAAGAGCACTCAGCTATAGATAATTCCCAAGTCAGATTGTGCGATTCAATCAATAAATTGTGCAATGTAAGTCTCTTACTTGTGCTAAAAACTCGGTGATACGTGAATCCTTCATTGCATCTGTTGCCATTTTCATCAAAGCCTAACAAAGATAGTTCGAGTCAGGGTCATAATTTAAACTTTTAAAGCATAGCGGACGATGAAATATAGAAAATTTACCAATTTGATGTTCTCAAGACTTATGGTTCCGTTTTTACTAGGTTCTAGTAAAGCAAACTGCTCCCTCAGATAAAACAGTTCATCGACAGTGAGTGTTTTCGATAAAGCCTGCACGAAATTACAGACGATAAGCAAAAAAAGAAGCATCCACTATAAACGAACAAACTGATCCACATACTCTAAGTGCAGCTTTACGAAGAGACGAAGACCGTAAATAAGCTCTCATAAGTTTGAAAATCAGAATATCCAATGGAATTTTAGCGTCATTTGAGCCCTTTATCCATGGATGACTTAAGGCTTGTGCAGCTGTTAATCTTTTACGCGGATCTTTGTTTAGCAACCGCTTTACAAAATCTTGTGCCTCTGAAGATAACAAAGGCCAAGGAGTGTCATCAAAACTCGGATCTGCTTTTAGAACAGCACGAAAGATTCCTGATTCTGTCCTAGCCCAAAATGGTCGGCTTCCACATAATAAAATATAGACAATCACACCAACACTCCAAATATCTGCTTCTGTACTGTAAGATCTATGTAGAACTTCAGGTGCTACGTAATATGCACTACCAACAATGTCATTGAGCCTCTCATCTGCAAATTTGAAATTGTAAACAAATGTTGGTCTCGAGATTCTGGAATCGCAATATACAAACTACGTGAGCATTTGGTTTTTCTCGGTTACTTTTTTTGCCGAATTGAACCGAGTGTAATATCAGTTCTGCACTCCGTTTGTTCGGTTTAGTTTTCATTTTTAAAGTTCGGCTTTTTGGTTCAAAAATCCTAATTTCAGTTAAGTTTTGGTTAATTTTCGGTTTATTTTGACTTATTCGGTTAATTTTAGCAAATTCGGTTCATTCTCGTTGATGTAATAATATAAGATAAAATTGTTTCCGAACCAAAAACCGAACCAAATTAGATAACCCACTGAATCGAAACGAAATAACCGAACTAAAATCGGTTCGGTTCAGTTTGTTTGATTCGGTTCAAATGTCCACCCCTAATAAAAACGGCAAATAATCTGAGGGCTTTACCTGGTCTGACGTAATCTGACAAACCAAAATCTATTGCCTTCAATTGAGAGGTGTCTTCTTTTGAGGTATAAAGAAAATTCTGATCCCAAAAGTAAACTTCAATACAATAGTAATGAACATATCAAATGTGTATAAGTAGAAACAAAAGACCTTACACTACCTCGGGTTTGAGATCTCGGTGTACAACACCTTGGAGATGACAAAAGGCAACCACATTCAATATTTGTATCATAACAGTCTTAGCATCCTCTTCTGTGTACTTCCCACCTCTTTGCATATAAACACAAAGCGAGTTCAACACAAAAACGAATCCACAATAATCCTACTTCTGAACTGTATCTATTTACCTTGAAAGTATTCTATCTAATAGTTCTCCTCCTTCACATAGCCTAAAACAACAAAGATAAAACATTTTGTTAAACCCTTTTCAATGCTTATGGTGAAATAAACAGAAGAAAGCTTACTCACTCCATCACTATATAGACATTATCATGATCCTCATATGCATCATAGAAATGAGGAAGGTTACTATGACCAGACAAAGCTCTTAATATCTTCACTTCTCTCCTCACATCTTCAATGGCAATAGCTGTCGTCATCTACACAACAGCATAACAAACAATCAAGCTAAAGAAGAGCAGAGCAAATCTAAAGATGTTCAATCACTAACCTTGGATTTGGGAATAACCTTAACAGCGACTTGTTGTCCTTTATTATCACTTTTCTTAAACTTAGCAGCACAAGTGTATCCAAAATGGCCACGACCAACTTCGTCACCGAGCTCGTATTTGCTAGAGAAGCTCTTTGAGAATCCAAAGCTTTTATCTAAACCAACTCCACCTTCTTCTTCTGGGATCGCCGACGAATTTGACTTCACGGAGCCGTGTCGTCTCGCAAGGAGAGCTCTGATGTGTTTAGCTGGAGATGGAGGAGGAAACGGCCGTTTGAAGAATCGCTTCGGTGTTGAGTTTCCACTGGCGTTATTAGTCGACGGAGATCTCGCCGGAGTTTTCTTAGAGAATAAGTAGTGAGCTGGACTCGGACTGTAAAAGGGGAAAAATGGCGATTTCTTTCCCTCATTATTAGCTACACGTTGATCTTCGTCACCGTTAGGGTTTCCTCCATTAACGGAGGAGGTTAAGGAAGGAGGAAGCTTGACCGATTCTGAAGCCGGAAGAGGACTATTCCCAGCCGGGGTTCGGTCGGAATTTGGAGAATTCGGATTAGGATGAGATTTCGAAGTGCAGAGACCCATCACGAATCTCTCACATCACACAGATCAAAGTTTCGAGAGTAACATTTCGAATCAAACAGCTCAAAAAAAGACGAACAAACCCAGAACTCAAAACAGCCAAAAGATTCAAAATTTCAAATCTTGCAACTAAGAAACGGAAAAGAAAATTCTCTCATCTCAATTCTATAATTTTGGGTTCTTCTTCTTTGGAATTGTGTCCTTTGTCAATGGCGAATTCCAAAGCGAAAGATTTGGATCCAAGAGAATGAGTTACAGAGAGAAACGACGATACGTTCGCTTTTTAAAAGAAAATTACATTTGCTAATTACTAATTACAATTAACTAGTGTTTTAAATGGGTAATTTAATTACTTGTAATAATTTACTTAATTGTTACGCAGCTAATGCCACCAGTGACAAATAAGTTGTAGTATTTTACTTCCAGTTATGTTCTTATTGGTGACCTAATATATACGTGCCTATAAAAAGACAAAGACCGAACTAGAAAATATTAGTATGTACTTTTTAATGAATACTAATTTTGGTATTTTCCCAATCAAGAAAATAAAGTCTAACTAACTTCATTTTTTTTTAACACTAATATATTGATTGATTAAGTAGATGACAATGTATCATTATTCAATGACGATCGAATTAAAAAGGAAGGAACATTATAATATGTAAAAATAGGATCCCGTCGGAATTGATTCCGCGCCAAGGCATCTGCACATCGGTTTGAACTTTTTGTTATCCATGAAAATCTAACATCCTAGAATTTATATGCCCACCAAAATATGTCCCGCATCCAGTTAGCTAGATGAAATGTAATATGTTCGCCATGTAGAAGTTTCACCAAAAGTTGACTATCCCCTTCAAAATGAACTCGACGGTAACCACGACTCCAGGAATGTTGCATTGACATCAAAAGAGTCAGCATCATCTCGAACTATCCAGCCCGCTGTTGAAGAACCTGTATCCTTATGAAAACCTGCATCAAAGTTACACTTATACCAAAAAAGATCTGGACATTTCCAGTTAGAAATGTTAGTAGAAGCATGCCAAAAAATAGTTTGAAGATCATTAACATTACTCGGTTTTAATGGGTTTGTAACTTCCCATTCTTCATCATCTGAACATGCAAATTGATGAATTACCTCCCAAGACAGTTTTGAATTTCTATACAATAAATTTTTTCGGTCTTTTCATAACCAGCAAAGTAAATGTAAAGGGAGAGACCTAGAACAATTATGATGTTGGTTAGGACGCCAGTCTAACAAAAAAGATAACTTATCATTGAAGGATATATTAGGATCATCTAATTCCAAAGAAGTAGAACTAATATTGCGCCATATTTGGTTGGTCTCGGGACAGAGAAAAAACAGGTGGTTTAGAGTTTCTTGTTGAGAACATCTAATACAATCAACATTATGGGGTAGGTGGCGCCGTGAAAGTTTCGCACCAATAGGTAAGCTACCATTCACTGCTCGCCATAGGAAATGTTTTATTTTATGAGGAATGTGTGATTTCCATATCTTCCGCTTAAGGGGAAGAGAACCATTTGAAGAAGAAGATGCCACATTAGACATAGCAATGTGTGAATTTACCCAATACCCAGATTTGACGGTGTAGTCACCATGAGTAGTGTAATGTCAACCAATTAAATCTTGTTTAACCTGCTGTTGTAATTTTAAGAGAAAGAATATGGGGAACATCTTCCTCACAAACAACATCCATAATTAAATCAATGTTCCAAAGTCCTGAATTGGTAATCATCAGCTGAGCCACTTTTTGAATAGATTGTGGGCAGCTTTCTTTCAATGCAGGTGGTCGAGGAGGATTGAGAGGTAACCAATTGTCTTTTCTAATATTGATTAAATGACCATTCCCCACCAAAATCCACAATCCTCGGACTAATAAATCACGACCATGCATTATTGACCGCTAACCATATGAACTATGAGATCCTAAGTTTGCATTAATGACAGATGTACGCGCATAATAACGACCTTTTAAAACTCGTGCTAGAAGAGAATTCGGAAACTTTAGAAGGCGCCAACTCTGTTTAGCTAAAAGAGCCTGATTGAATTGTTCTATATCCTTAAAACCAAGCTCTCCTTCTCTTTTAGGAATGGTTAGCTTATCCCAAGCAATCCAATGCATTGATTTACCAGATCCATTTTTACGCCACCAATATTGAGCTATTACCCTATCAATATCCGCACAAATACCCTTAGGTAACTGAAAACATGTCATCGAATAAATTGGCATAGCAAGTCCAATAGATTTGAGTAAGATTTCTTTCCCTGCCGGAGACAGAAATTTGTTACTCCAACCTTCAGTACGTTGTTTTATTTTTTCAACTATGTACTGAAATAAATCAATCTTTTTCCTACCAAATTGTTCTGGGAGACCAAGATATTTTCCATATCCACCATCATTATGGATATCAAGAATATGGCGGACATGAGTGCGCATTTGAGATGACACTCTACTACCAAATGTAATTGCTGATTTTTGCAGATTGACCATCTGCCCAGATGCAATTTCATAGCGCTGGAGAATATCTTTAATCCTATGAGCCGAAGAACCATTGGCTTGGCTAAAGAACAAAGAGTCGTCGGCAAACAGGAGATGGGTAACCAGGGGACTTTGATTACTAATCTTAAGACCACGTAAGTTTCGTGCAGAAGCTTGCTTGTGTAAACATATGACTCAAAACCTCTGAGCAAAGAATAAACAGGTAAGGGGATAGGGGGTCACCCTGTCTGAGCCCCCTCTCTGTCTGGATATGTCCTCTAGGAGAACCATTAACAAGAACCGAGAAGGTGACCGATTTAACACATGACATAATCCATCTAATCCATGTAACATGGAAACCCATCTTAGTGAGGGTTAGTTCCAGAAACTCCCAAGTTAGACGATCATATGCCTTTGATATGTCAGTTTTAACAGCCATAAAAGATTTAGAACAACGCTTCCTAACTTTGAGGCTATGCAGTAACTCATGAGCTATCATTACATTATCTGTAATAAGACGGTAATGTAATGATAACTTCTTTAGTTATAATTTTATTTTTATTTTCCCCCAAATCATATTTTATTAATTGTTACGAAAAACATTGTATCCATCCACAACCCAAGTATAAAAAGTAGAGAAAATTATGTTTAAGAACACAAATTCAATTTCATTTATCATTTTAACACAAAACTATTGAAATATAAAAGGGCATTCGGATATCCGAATCCGATCGGGTTCGAGTTTTCGGATTTTCGATTCTATAATTCGTTCGTGTATTTTAGGACTTCATATCGGATTCGGTTTAGTTCGGGTTCAAGATCGGATTTTCGGATATCTTGGATTTTTAATTCAGTTTCGGGTTTTTGGATTAAAATCGGATATAAATATCTAAAAATATCTGAAATAACTCGAGTTAATAGATTGATTACCATTTTCTCCATCATTAATTGGTGTGATAAATTCACGTTTCTGTAATATGTAAAATCAAATAAACTTATATGCAAAAAAAATCACCAATTATGATAAAATACCAACGAACAATATATGTGATTGTGAATTTCCCGAAGTCTTAGATGGAGGAGACCTTGAAAATTGAGAGGATTGTGAATATCACAAAAAAAACTATTTAAAAAAATAAAGAAGAAGAGGAATCGACAAAAGAAAGAAAAAAGTATGAGTCGATGTAGTATAGAGAAATTGGGGAACGTGATGTTGTGCACAAGCCTTTTATGTCATTGTTCTGATATGATACTAAGGGTAATTTGCTTTCTATGCATTCGTCTTCGTTGTTTGAAAATGATCATTCATCTTACAATCTTTTAAACAATTAGTAAAATTGGTCTTCCTATGGTAGATATTTTGCTATATGTGTTGTTTCAAATTCTATCTTATATCATAAATATAATCTTGTAAACCATAGACTTACTATTAGGAAATTTAGGTTTATGAATAAATTTCGGTTATTTCGGATATCTGAAATCTGATCGGGGTCGGATAACCGAACTAAATAAATAAAACATCCATTCGGATATTTTACTAAATTTGAACCCGGTCCGAACCCGATTTTCGGATCAGTTTCAGGTTCAGGTTCAGATTTCTGATATTATCCCCAACCCTAGAAATACCTAACTTAATACACTGTTTGCTTATTTTATCTATTAATACATAAATAATTAATTACTTATTCATTCTTTTTGTATTTGCCATTTAAAGCAAAAATAATTTTTTTAATAAAAAACTAAAATTCACAAAAAAAAAAAAATATATATATATATATACAAAAAAATAAAATAGAAACTAAAGTTAAAAAGTTATAAAAAAAATTCTAGAAATTCTAAGCTAAATCAAGAAAAATACAAAAATATATTTATAATATATATATACATATATATTCAATATATATATATGTGTGTGTTTTGCTTGTTGATTTGATATATTAAACAAGTATCAATCCTAAAGAAGTATTTACAAATTTGAGTATCTAATTTTGTCCATCTTAGTCACGGTTAAATGTCACTATGTAGAAATATCTTTAAAAATAATTAAAGCTATAACTGACAATAAATGTCATTGGATTAGTATTCAAAAAAAGTGTGCGAGCTCATATATATGATTTGAGTCTGAAGTCTGTCCATCTCGCTAGTATATTGTGTTGGACCCAGTGTTAGTGACTCACTAGAGCGGTTAGGCGGACGCGCGGTGTTGATTGGTGGGATGAAGGTAGGACACCGCATGTTGGGGTTGAACTTTGGTCATTGTAGATGGGACCAAAATTTGGTCTTCTGTTAGTCTCGTATGGGGTAAGTTCATCTCAAAATAGAGCTATGTTGATGTGGTGTGCTCCCGTTAGGGTTGCGGCGTGCTTGAAAAGATTTTCATGTTGGTGCATCGAAGTCTTATCTCGGCTGACTCTGCTCTTAAGTTAAATGTTTCTTTATGTTGTTTGTTGAGTAGACACATGATATTTTGTAGAGTTGGATATACCCGTTCTCATCGAGGAGTATGTTACGTGTGGTTCTCTATGTGTGGTTGTTCATTTTCACATGTGGTTGTGCAAGGGGATGGTTATGATTGTGTTGGTGAGTGGGTTAGTTCCATTCGTTGACTTGCTAACTCTCTTACTCCTGAAGCGTTGTCGTTGAGCGGATTCTAAATTATCGATATATTATGGTTGGATTGTTAGAATTTAAGTTTAATAAAGAGTGTTTAACAAATGAGACATAGTTTAGATTTGAGTGAAGTTGTAACCGAGAGTGAAAGAAAATAAGAATCAAGAACCTAATCCATGGTGGAATAGTTCAAGGTTGAAGGTTTGAGAGAGAAATGTAAGAGAAGAAATGATATTCATAATGATTTCAGCGGCCATTACAATGCCTTTATAGGGATCCTAGACAAACCTAGGATCACCTAAAAATAGTAACAATCGAATTACCTAGGTGAAACAAATCGAATCTTAGTAAAAAGGTAAAATCATTTTTCGCACATGCGTACGGTCCGTACATGGGGACCACTAGCTGTTATCGCACCATTTTGAGCCAATGGTGAGATCCTCGGCCAAACTTCATCCAACGGTCATAATACGAAGTCTAGAATCTTCTATGCTTCAAATAGCTCAAATGGATTCGGGTTGGTAGTCGGATCCTGAGTTTTGGCCGAGAATCTTTATCTTCAGGAAATATGCGCATGTTTTGAGTGAACCATGCGCATATACGTCTTCCGGTACGATCGTCAGTACATAGAAGCTCGATACTTCGCATAGCCCATCGTTCTTGGCCTAGTTTCTCGCATTCGTCTCCTAAGTCTTGTCCTGATGGCCCGCATTGTTCTGATGGCTTGATCCACACATCTGATTGTCCGATAAGGCCCGATGGCTTCGTGTGGCTTGTTTCATCTTAATGCTGATGATGCGTATGTCCCGATAGCTCAACAATGCGTGTCTTTACCCGAACTGGCCCGATTGTCCTTAGAGCGCGATATGCACGTTTCGATAGCTCGATTACGCGCATTCTCGCTTGGCTTAGTCCGAATGTTTGTATGTCCCGATATGTCTGTCCCGATATGTCTGTCCCGATAGTCAACCATGCGCATTCTGACCCGAATTGGCTTGATTGCCCGTATGGCTCGATACGCTTGTTTTGATAGCTTGTGATCCACGTCTTCGGCCTATGCTCATATGTTCACCCTTTTTCCAATTTCGACACTTTGGCTTGGGCAAACTCCCAAGTCTCAACACTCCCCCTCAAGTTTAATCGTGATGAATGGTTAAACTTGGATCCGTGAAGTCCAAACCTCATTAAAACCTTTAGAGAGAAAACCACTTGGGATAAAACTCTGCAAAGGAAAAAGAGTACAAGGCTCCATGGTAGAGGAGTCTTATTCCTTGCCAATGCTTGTGAGTCCTAGCCTTCCATATAAGGACTCACAAACTTTGGTGTTGGTTGCCTTAGTAAAGATATCAGCCAGTTGGTCCGAGCTTCTAGTGTAGCACGGAAGAATAATCCCTAATTCCATTGCTTGCCTCACTTTATGGCAGTTTACCTCAATGTGCTTCGTTCTCTCATGAAAGACATTTTTTGAAGCAATGTGGATAGCTGTCTGGTTTTCACAATGCATGGTAATAGGCTCGGTTGTCTCGATGCCCATATCCTTTAGAAGACCCTTGAGCCAAATCAGCTCATTTGTGAGTTTTCTCATGGCCTGGTACTCGGCTTCTGCGCTTGAACATGAGACAATCTTCTGCTTCTTGCTTCTCCATGTCACAAGGTTCCCACGAATGAAGGTGCAATATCCGGTGGTAGATTTCCTGTCATTTCTATCCCCGACCCAATCTGCATCACAATAACCCATTATTTCCGTTTTGTTGTTGTGTCCCATCCAAACACCTTGACAAGGAGTTCCTTTTAGATATCTTAGGATCTGGTCTACCATGTTCCAATGGTGCATCTTGGGGTTTTGCATGTATTGGCTAACTTGATTCATAGAAAAGCAAATCTCAGGCCGTGTAATTGTCAAATAAATCAACCTACCAACCATCATTCTATATTGGTGTTGGTCTTTAAATGGTTTGCTTCCATTCTCCCCCTCTCTCATGACTTTGTAGCCATCTTCAAGGGGTGTTTTGCAAGGTTTGGCTCCAAGCTTTCATGTTTCACAGAATAAGTCAAGAGTGTATTTCCTTTGAGATAGGAAGAGACCTTTCTCGGATCTACAAATCTCTATCCCTAGGAAATAATTTAGTTCTCCCAAGTCCTTAATATCAAAGACAGATTTTAAATGATCTTTTGTAAGTTGAATACCTACCTTGTCATCCCTTGTGATGATTATATCATCGACATCTATGAGGATGACAACCTTACCTCTTTGGCTGGGTTGAATGAAGAGTGTGTGATCACCTTCTGATTTGTTGAACCCTTTTGATATGAGGGTTGAACTTAGTTTATGATACCATGCCCGAGGTGATTGCTTAAGACCATAGATGGCCTTGTTGAGCCTAAGAACTTTTCCTCGGCCAAGTGTAGCTTCAAGACCAGGTGGTGGACGCATGTAGACCTCTTCTTCTAAATCACCTTGAAGAAAAACATTCTTCATGTCCATTTTCCAAAGGTCCCAATTTAGATTTGTGGCTATGGCCATGATAACTCTAACCATATGCAACATTGCAACCAGAGCAAATGTGTCTAGATAATCTTCACCATACGTTTGGGTGAAGCCTCTAGCTACTAACCTGGCCTTATGCCTTTTAATGTCTCCATTGGCCTTATACTTTATGGTAAACACCCACTTGGAAGTTACTGCCTTTTTTCCTTTTGGAAGGTCTACCTCTCTCCAAGTGTTGTTATGTTCCATAACTCTAAGTTCACTATGAATTGCCATTTTCTAGTGTTTTTCCAATTCGAAGGAGGATACTTTATCCTTGTGCTTCTTCTTAGGACTGGTTCCTATGGTTCTATTATGGGCTATGGCTCTGGTTCTTGAACCAACCCATCCAATCCATCTTGATCATGATCTTGAAAAGGTGAATCTTGTGTCATTACTTCATTTGACCCAACCTCTTGTGATTGAGATTCTGATGAAAATTCATCTTGATTCCCCCCCCCCTTCATGGTCAAGGTGGATAGGAGCTTAGTTTGGTGTAGTTTGGTCATTGTTGGCCAAAGGTGTGCTTGTAGCCACCCCAAGGTTTTCCAAGATCCTTTTAAGATTTTCGGCCCTATCCGAGTATGATGTAGAAATATCCTTTATATGATCCCAATTCTTCTCATTATAGTAGGCCTTTGTTTCCATAAACTTTACATCCCTTGATACTAGGATTTTCCTTGTCTCAGGAACATAGCATTTATACCCCTTCTAATTATGTGAATATCCAATGAACATGGCTCTTGTACTCTTGGCATCTAGCTTAGTTCGTTGGTCACCTGGTATGAACACAAAACAAATACAACCAAACACTTTTAGATGATTTAAAGATGGTTTATGCTTGTTAAGAATTTGAAAAGGATAGATGTTTTGAAGATGTTGTGTTGGAATTCTATTGATGAGGTAGCAAGCTAATGTGACCGCATCACTCCAAAACCGCTTAGGGACATTTGCATGGAACATCATGGACCGAGCAATTTCAATAAGGTGCCTATTCTTCCTCTCGGCCACTCCATTTTGTTGAGGAGTGTAGGGACAGTTTGTTTGGTGGATTATGCCATGCTTGTTTAGGTGTTCCTTGAACAAGTGGCTAGTATATCCCCTCTATTATCTGATCTAAAAATTTTAATTTTAGAGTTAAAATGGTTAGTTTACAAAGGCTTCAAATCCATGGTAAGAATCAAGAACCTAATCCATGGTGGAAAAGTTCGAGGTTGAAGGTTTGAAAGAGAAATGTAAGAGAATAAATGATATTCATTCCATAATGATTTCGGCGGCCATTACAATGTTTTTATAGGGATCCTAGACAAACCTAGGATCACCTAAAAATAGTAACAATCAAATTACCTAGGTGAAACAAATCGAATCTTAGTAAAAAGGTAAAAGCATTTTCGCACATGCGTACGGTCCGTACACGGGGACTACTAGCTGTTATCGCACCTTTTTGAGCCAACGATGAGATCCTCGGCCAAACTTCATCCAACGGTCATAATATGAAGTCTAGAATCTTCTATGCTTCAAATAGCTCGAATGGATCCGGATTGGTAGTCGGATCCTGAGTTTTAGCCGAGAATATTTATCTTCAGGAAATATGCGCATGTTTTGAGTGAACCATGCGCATATGCGTCTTCCGGTACGATCGTCAGTACATAGCAGCTCGATACTTCACAGAGCCCATCGTTCCTGGCCTAGTTTCTCGCATTCGTCTCCTAAGTCCCGCATTGTTCTGATGGCTCGATCCACACATTTGATTGTCCGATAAGGCCTGATGGCTTCGTGTGGCTCGTTCCTTCCTAATGCCGATGATGCGCATGTCCCGATAGCTCGACCATGCGTGTCTTTACCCGAACTGGCCCAATTGTCCTCAGAGCTCAATATGCACGTTATGATAGCTCGATTACGCGCATTCTCGCTTGGCTTGGTCCGACTGTTCGTATGTCCCGATATGTCTGTCCCGATAGTCAACCACGCGCATTCTGACCCAAATTGGCTCGATTGCCCGTATGGCTCGATACGCTTGTTCCGAGAGCTTGTGATCCACGTCTTCGGCCTATGCTCATATTTTCACCCTTTTTCCAATTTCAACACTTTGGCTTGGGCAAACTCCCAAGTCTCAACAGAGAGAATGAGCGCATATGAGCTTAAGAGAATATAACAAGAACAATTATAGTGAGAAATGATCTAGGATGGAAGAATATAGAGTGAAGAACCGAGTTTGAGAGAATAGAGTGTAAAAGTATTGAGTATATTGAAGTGGAAGATTATCTCTCCTTAACCCTTTACAATGATACAAGAGATATATAAATAGACCAAGGTAAAACATGAAACATAAATGTCAATAATTTGAATTAAGTAGATGTCTCGGCCATGTATATTTTGGGCTTATAACTGGCGCGGCTCAGACTTGACAGTGACAACACATCCTCCTTAGGCATGCCTAGACATGATTCGGTTCCCAATGTCTCACATGTGATCTTGGTCAACACTTCTCCAACAGCTCTAATTCAAACTTAAATATCTTCTAGAAGCTCCAACCTTTTTTATCTTGATTTAATTAATGTGAGCTTGAGGATAAATGCCCAAAGTATTCAAACTGTACAGACAACCTGTGTTGCGCTAAACTAGCTTTAATGGTTAAAATATATGCCTTATGGGATGAACCAGAATCATGTGCATTTCTATCTTGGATTAAAACTAATCTCAGCTAGCTTTAGCTACTTCTAATGTGTGTCTTGACTTGAATGTCACATATTAACTTATTAGTCTTCCTTAGACTGAAAATACTTCTTCTAAGGTCTCATTTGATATGCATAAATTCTTGCTCGGTTTATGATCATTTATCTTCAATATCTAATAATGAGATCTTCATATCAATACTCACTCTCATGTTTAACTCAATGAAAATTGGTGAAACTTAGAACCGAGAAGATCTACCTTATTCAAAACTTTAGTGAGGAAAACATCATGGGAAAAAACCTCATTAAGGAAAAAAGAGTATAGATCCTTAAGGTTTAGATGATTCTTCAAAATTGGCCAAATCCTTTATGGTTTTAAACTTGGATTTTTCTCTTATATTCATTCTTGAGTCTATTGAATTGGTCTTCAATAATAACAATTTCTTCTTGTAACTCATTCTTTTCTTGGTTTGTTACCCCATTATTTAAAATTGACAGATTATGCCTTCTTCAAACAACTGACTTGAACAAATGATAACCATCCAACCATAAATCATGTGGACTTGAATCCAGTATATCTAGACTCCTTATTGAATCTAGTTTCCAAAAAACTTAAGTTCATAAATTAATTCTTCCTGGTTTAAATGGAAACTGAAAAAAAAAAATTGGACATATGTCTGAGACAATTTTCTTCAGTCTTCTTCATATTGAACTGACCATTATTTTTTCATTTGATCTTTTAGTCGGGTGATCCCACTTGGCAATTGTTACTTCTTGAGTATAGAGAATATAAACTTGATTTGTATCAATCACCCTCCTAATTTGATCAGAAAGTGTCTTGAGTGCACACATATACTTTCTACCCATTTCATAAATGAGACCCCTACATGCAATGCATTGTTTGATCTTCAAAATAGTATCCTCTTGGAATACCAACATCTAAGGCTCTTCACCTCGGATGATCACCTTATTTCAGGTCTTTTAAGCTCTTGACATGATTCTTATTTTGTGCAATTGGATGATTCATCCTCATGAGGTTCTAACCGCATTCCCCTTCTTGAGCTTTTTGTTGATTCAACTCGATGGGATTCTTCTTTTTGCAAAAACTTTAGACCTTCTTTGAGGATTCTTCTTTTCTTCACATCAATTTCTTATTGACCTTCATGATTCACCATTTTATTGAAACTTTATCGTGATAGCATTGGTTGGATTTGTTGATGTTTCTTGGCCATGATGCACTATCTCGGGTTTGACTTTATCTTGATAGGCCGAGAATAGGATAAACTATGATATTTATATTTTGGCCAATTGGTCTTAGTCTTTAGATCTTCTTGTTGATGGTGAATCCAAACCCTTATGGAGTTGATTCTCCTTCTTAGTTTGTTGAACCATTCTTTATTTGGCTCCATGAGCCTTCTTCTTTTAATTTCGGCTTCCATGTGCCTTTTTAAATTTTCTTGACTCTTTAAAACTTTTTTCAGTTTCAAACTTTCCCTTACAATATTTGAACTAATTAGAGGCCTCATTGATCTTTTCCTTGTTCTCTAGAGACTTAATTCAGCTCCACCATGAGCCTAACCATCCGGAAATTCTTCGTTAACTTTTGAGCCTTCTATCCGAGGCTCTTTTGGCCTAATCACACTTGTTTGAACCATCTTTCACGGGTCCACAATGAGGCTCTTTTGGCCTAATCACACTTCTTTGAAACCTCTTTCCTGGTTTCACACTTCCACGCCTTGTTCATGGACATTCCTCCCCTCCCCCCTTCATGGTTAAGGTGGGAAATTAATTTACACATCAAGAATCGAAACAACAACTCAAATTTCAATAATAGGAACAATCACTTATCACATAGTCAAGAGTTTTAAAACACTTGCAAATAAGGAGATACTCAAGCTCAATAATTAGGCATCTTAATACATTTCAGCATAAGACCTTAGAATATATATATTTGCAACTATCATTGTAACAAGTCATGAAACCTTTAAGACCAATTTGAACCAAATATGCATTAGAGCTTAAGATCAATGGAGCCATGCAAGAACATAAGATAAATGTATTTAAATACTTTAAACAACTTAATTCATGCACCCACATTCATATAAGCATTTTATTATCATATGAGCGTGCACACACAAAAACTGTAGCTAAGCTACCCATATCAAGAATAAAGATCATGTGCACACATCAATTAATTTTCACGAACTTTCAAGTGAGAAAACCAAAGATTTAATCTGGGCATTAAACCATAATTAAGTCGCATATTTAAGCATACCTCAAAAGAACACTAAGAAAAAATCCACTCTACACGTTTTGAAAATATGAATAAACACAAAGCTTAGCATAATGAGATTAAAGTTTAGAGATGGCATTAGCCAGTTTAAGAGATTCAGCATTTTTGACACTTTTGAGGAGGACTTAGTAAGACTGTGATGAACCCCCTCACTTAGATATTGTACTTATATAAAGGTGAACACACATTAGTAGTCTCTTTTTCAAAGACTTTCAAGAAAATTATTGGAACATCATATTTAGACGCTAAAGCTCGCTCATTGAGATCATAGAAACTCATGAATCACTTCCAATTTTAAATTTTTGGATTCATCATGAAGTTTATCCAAGGTTCACTTTCCACCACAAAAGGTTTTATGGATCCATCAAGGTTTGAAAGTTTAATCTTCTATGAGTTCTTTCAAACCAAGGCTCACACCTTTAGGGTTTTATGGATCCATCAAGAACTTTAAAAGTGTAAACCCATTGTGGATTCTTTTAAAGTTCAAGACTAACTCCCTTTGAGAAACAAAAACATTTTTGAAATCATTTTGAAAAACTTTATAGACTTTGAATTCATAAAAGTCCAAAGAATTTAACTTCTTTCTTAACTTTGACTCACTTCTCTTTGATTTTTGAAAACTATTCTTGAAATGGACAAGTCAATGACGAAATAACCAAGACATAATTTTAAAAATGGTCGATGATACCACTTAGACCAAGAAACAAAGGCTGATAGGACCAAGAGAGGAGTTGAACATGCGGCAAGGCAGATACGACCAATAAGGATGAGATATTACTTGGATAGGACCACATTTGATCTAAGCCAAGACCTTAGGATGATTTGGCGGAGACTAACATTGGTCAAGAACTATTTCAAACCGAGACTAGAACTTGACTTGGCAAAGAGTAAAATTTTTGAGAAACTTCAAGGCCAAGAGTCAAGTTACTAACTCAATGGTTTGGACATCTCATTCCTATATGGATGTATGTCTATTCCAAAAATTTACAATCGAGACCGACAATATGGTATTGACTATATCTTGCAAGAGAAGGATTCACTTGTACCATTGGTATCATACCATGGTAACAAGTGATCCGTTTGACTCAAAATCAGCAAGATTAGGTCTTAGATACTTATACTTATAAAGATTAGTACCTTATGCCCATGTTACTCAAAACAAAACTGCCACTTAAATCACCAAGATTTTAGATGATTATTTGTTCATGAGAATATGGAACGAACCAAAGATGATTAGTATTCTTTTAAAGACATAAAATCAAAACTTAGAGATTGGTTCAAAGGGCTTAATTAAGTATAAATCGATTAAGAAAAAACATTTTTAGAAAAAATTGGAACACTTCTTGAACCTTTTAAATAGCCTTTAAAACATATACCAACTTTTAAGGCCTTTTAAAACCAATTTTAAAAGGAAAAAATCTCAAACACAAGTGACTTAGAGTCCTAAGTTGGTTACTTCGTGAGGGTTTTAGATTGTTTCTCTTTCTCTTGTTTTTTCTTCCAATCATTTTCTTCCTTGTCACAAAACAAACAAAAATAACAATGAAAGAAAGATGATTCAACAAGTTATTCAACTTCCACTCATAAAAGCAAAGTTTCACTTGCAAGTTTTGAATAAACTTGGTTCTCCATCCTTTCACCTTAGAAAACGTTAAAAACACTACATAAGCTTCAATATCACTTTGGGAAACCTGATTTAAACAAAGATCAGAAGCTCTAAAAAAGATTTTAAAACACTTTCAACCGATTAAAACAATGAAAAATCGAATGAAACCTTGAAGAACAGCTTGAAAAATGAAACTAAACCATAGAAAGAATAACATTTGTGGAAACATCAATAGGTTAGGAGATTTTGCTCTGATACCATGTTAGAATTTGAGTGTAAGGAAGAGAATTTAACACTTGACTTTAGCTTTGAGTGAAGTTGTAACCAAGAGAGTGAGAGTATATGAGCTTAAGAGAATAGAACCATAATAATTAGAGTGAGAGATTATCTTTAGTAACACTAAATGTAAGAATGGAAGAGTGTAGAATGAAGAACCGAGTATGAGAGAATAGAGTGTGAAAGTATTGAGTATAGTGAAGTGAGATATTATCTCTCTTTAACCCTTTATAATGATACAAGAGAGATATAAATAAACTAAGGTAAAGCATGAAACATAAATGGCAATAATTTGAATCAAGTAGGTGTCTCGGCCATATACATTTTGGACTTACAACTGGCGCGACTTAGACTTGACAGCGACATCACATCCTCCTTAGGCGTGTCTAGACATGATTCGGTTCCCAATGTCACATGTGACCAAGCTCGGTCAACACTTATCCAACAACTCTAATTCAAACTGAAATATCTTCTAGAAGCTCTAGCCTTCTCTTTATCTTGATTTAATTAATGTGGGTTTGAGGATAAATGCCCAAAGTCTTGAAATTGTACGGACATGCTGTCTTGCGATGAAATAGCTTGTATGGTTAGAATAGATATCTTATGTTATGAACCGGAATTATGTGCATTTCTATCTTGGATTAAGACTCATCTTGGCTAGCTTTAGCTAGTTCTAATGCTTGTCTTGATTTGAAGAACACGCTTTGACGTATTAGTCTTCCTTAGGCTAAAAATACGTCTTCTAGGGTCTCATTTAATATGCACAAATTTTGGCTCGGTTTATGATCTTTATTTTCAATATCTAATGATGAGATCTTCATCTCAATATGGATGTCATTGCTTTGTCGTCTATGATATCTCGTAAAGTGTTACCTTCCATGTTGTGGTTAGTAATCTCCACAAACGACGTCAAATGATGAACCATGATTTAACGGGTCTTAATTTAGATTAAGACTTGTAGATAATAACTTTTTTAAAGAATAATAATTTATCTAAAAGATAATAAGAATCTAACTCACATGTCGAATTAGGTCTAAGTAGAAGTTTCTTAATGAATTTGAATAATGTCTTAGGGCCCCTATTCATACTAATTCTAAATAATTAAATTCTTTACATATTGTCACCCTAGATTTAGGCATTTTTTATTTATCTTAATGTTAATTATTTGGATGAAAAAGTAATAAATACCCATAGATAAGCTGAGCCCAGCGTGACCAGTCTAAGCTTGGTCCATAAATCTCAAACCAAACCATTGTGATAAATGTGGCATTTAATCGGGCCTTGATGTAGGGTCACAAACCATATTATGTCAAAACAACAAAGTATGCATATTTCCCTTATCACTATTAATGAACTTATTATGTTTGACTGTAGTCTCTCTCTTATCTTATTACTTCCGCTTCTTCCATTAGTTTAGTAGATATTTTATTTAAATTTAAGAGGTCAAATATGAAAATGTGTTTTTTTAATAGTGTAAATTTTTTTATTTTAAGAAATTTTTAGTTTGACAAAAGAAATTAGTAGGCTTTTGCGCCCTGCAGAATTTTTTGGCAATTATTAATTTAGCAAGTTGAACTTATTAAAAACACTTTGTAGTCAATTACTGCTCCAACTTTTAATGTGGAGTTTTGATTCTCAAAAGTCACTTTTGTATATAATATTAGTGAATAATTTTCATCACACGCAGTGAATAGGTTTTCATCACTCGCCAAAATTAGAGTTACAAGTTTGAGAAATTAATCTAGACCACCCTGTAAACAAGTGTGTGTCATTAAAACATATCCCTTAAAAGAAAGCAACAACAGAATACTTGAGTTTTAGCATTATTACCTCTTTAGCCATTGCCCGCCAAAATGGGGCCAATGGTCAAATAGAAAACTCAACTTACCTTTCTCCCTTGATAGCGATAGCGCCAGAATTAAAGGTGACCTAAGGCTAATTCCATTAACACTCTGCGACGTCTCTTTTTCAGTCTCCAAGAGGAATACAATTTTTCTATTGAAAGTTAGTACTTGGTAGCAGATATATTTTTTGGGGGGCCAAAAGAGTAGCTAGATTTATTTTAGACTTCAGTCAAATTATTAAACACTTAATTGTTCAATGTACCTATTCCCAAACTTATTTGGGACACCACAAGTTTGTCCCCCTCCAAGATCTTTTTTCATTTTCAGTATTGATTATTTCTCATTGTTCAATGTCACATACTTTGTCTTCCTTATATATACTCAAATTTAAGGGAATAAAATTGGAGATAACTATTAATTAATTGTAAAATTCAGCTATAAAACCATCAATTAAGCTTTTAATGGTAAGAAGTCCAAATTTATCAAACGACGCATTCTTGAAAACTTTCCTTTTAAAATACGTTTGCCATTTGGTTTCTTCCTTCACTAAAAAGTGACGATTTCTAAAAAAAAATTTTAAATTAGCAGAGGCTTTAAATTCAATGTAGCTAGTGGACCATTATTCCTTTGACTGTAGGGCAAAGAATACTGAGATTTCTTGCAAATGACTTTATGAATCCTCCCAGTTACCGGATAACTTGGAATAATCTCAAAGAAATGTGGGCCAACATCAAATGTAAAAACAAGTAAAAATTGAAAGCCATAGATTCAAAAACCTAACCAGAGGTTCTGTCACCACCAAAACCGGATTGTAAGAAGCCAGTTTGGTCCAAGTGAGTCACATCTCCCCAAACTTGGATTGCCCATTTGTCATCGTCGTATAAACGGAACACATTGACCGATGTGTTAAGAATCTTTTCCACTTTATGCGCACTTGGACGGGCTCTTTCGTAGAGAGATCGAATTACACCTCCATGACTAACTACTACTACTCTTTCACCTTCATCATTACCACCATGTAAGCATAAAAAAAAACACAACACTTAGAAGAAAATATGTGTTGGGTAATAAAACCTTTATGTTTGTCGCCTATTCTCTGTAATGCAGAAGTACATCTATCGTAAAGTTTATCAAGACTTTCTCCTCCACCCTTTAATCATATAAACCATCAAAAAAATTTAGTTGGATATTTAAGAAACCAACGCAGCAGCATTCACATACTTAACTGGAATATCAACATCTGTCCGGTTAGATGAAAAGGCCTTATAAGCTTCAGGGCAAATTTTTGAAGCTTCTTGATACACAAGACCTTGCATATCTCCTAAATGTCTCTCTCTCAAATCACGATCCGTAAGTACCTGCTTAACATTAGATAAAGCTGAAGCTCTATACCAAATCAGAACTTAAAACTACTCATAAAAGGAAGTCAACACATAGCTTATATGTCCTTAAATGGATTTTTATGGTTATACCTCAAGCTTGCCGCATTTAGCTGCGATTATCTGTGCAGTCTCAAAGGCTCTCTTTAAGTCAGAAGAGTACACTTGAGTTATCTTAGGCTCCTTTGATAACCGCTCAGCAACCTTTTAAACAAAAAGTATATACAAGTTTAAAGGCATCATCATCATCATTATAATCATTCAAAGTTACAGCAACAATCAAAATACAAATGTTAAAAGTGGAGACAGATTCCTACTCTTTCTGCTTGTTGTCTTCCTGCATCGTTTAACTCAACGTCCAAATGACCCTGCAACAGAAACCAATTAACCAAATTTCTACTTCTACATCTCCATTCAACATTAATAATATTTATAACTGATAGAAGATGAAGATTTCGAGAATTAGGTCAAGTACGATGTCGTATATACAGTTAAAGAACCATAACGCAATTGAATTGAAAATTTACCTGGATTTTTCTCTCCGCATTCCAAGATGTTTCTCCATGACGAACAACAACAATCTCAGCATAATCCTTATCAACGGAACTGCGAAAATCCAACAAAGAGACTCTATTAACGAGAAAGAAAGAAAAAAAACACGATTAGATCATGTATCCATAGGAGAGACTGCGCTGATAATCAGTGGCTACAATTTACGTCATTGACATTAAAATAAGACTAAAAGAGAAGCAAAAAGGAAATGATAAAAGAAGAAACATACTCGAAGCTTGATTCCGCCATGAAAGATGCTGAAAAAAATCGTCAACGGCTTAGATCTAGGCCATTCGAATATGATAATTGATTTTCACATCAGTGAGTGAGTGAGTGGGCCCCATAAGTTAGCTCATCTGAAAAGCATGTCGTAATTTGCATACACGAATGGGCCTTATTCTTTGAGCCCAATTTTACTATAAGGCTGCGAATTTATTTTCTTTCGTATAAACACGATCAAAGTCCATCTGCCATTTTTTTCTGTTGATAAAAATTCCATCATTTAATGTTTTCTATGTAGGTTTTATATTTTAACTAGGAAAATTATGCGCGGAAACTTATTTAAATTAAAATTTTAAGCTTAACCTTGATTTAAAACATATATAACACTATATATATATATATATATATATACTATTAAAAGGAGAGCACTTTTTTGAAAGTGGGCAAAATAAATCTAATATTTACTAAGAATGTCATTGGCTTTTAGTTGATTTCGAAAAAAGTTTAAAAAAACGAGAGGGCATTTTGGTAAATTTATTTCTCTCTGACGCGCGGATCCCACGTGGGTACGGGTCGACCCGGGTTTTTTTAAAAAAAATTACGAGATGTGTCAGGTTCGATTCCCGGGATTACGATTTTGGAGATATTTTTTTTATTTTTTCGGTTCTGCTTATGCCTAAATTCGAGGAACAAGCAAACAAACATTAAATTCGATTCTATTGAATCGAAATTTTTAAAAATTAGATCTCAAATATTAGTAAAACTT
>OVBE01003671.1:0-26130 GCA_900406425.1 Iberis pinnata
AACCTGAGAAGCAGAGGACCAACTGACTTGCTTCCACTCGTTGACGAAATCAGAGCTTTTGAACGAGAACACTCTCGGGGAAAACGTGAACACAAGCGTGCCGAACACTTGAGAAGGTTAAACCTTAACATGGCAGACAACATCGATAGAGAAAACCAGAACATCATAGGTGCTGGTGACAACCCCAACACTCACACCGTCATACATGGAATCAATCCACATACAGTCCAGAACAACAACTTCGAAATTAAGCATAGTCTCATTTCTATGGTCTAGAGCAACAGGTTCAATGGGATACCTTTGGAAGACCCACTTGATCACCTAGATGGGTTCGACAGGTTCTGCAGTCTGACAAAGATCAACGGTGTGAATGAAGACGCATTCAAGCTACACCTCTTCCCATTCTCATTGGGGGAAAAGACACATTAGTGGGAGAAGTCACTCCCCAAGAACTCCTTCACAACATGGGATGCTTGCAAGAAGGCATTCCTTGCGAAGTTCTTCTCAACCACCAGAACAACACGCTTGAGGAACGACATCTCAGGGTTTGCACAGAAGAACGCTGAAACCTTTTCTGAAGCATGGGAGAGATTCAAAAACTACACTATGCAATGCCCCCATCACGACTTCAGCAAGGCTTCCTTACTCAGCACACTCTACAAGGTGCCCTGCCTAAGATCAGAATGCTGCTGGACACTACAAGTAATGGGAACTTCTTCAACAAGAGAGTTGATGACGGATGGGAGTTGGTTGAGAATCTTGCCCAGTCTGATGGAATTTACAGTAAGGACTACGAACACCTCGAGGTAGTTCTACTTCTGATAATGGCACTAAGAAGGAAATCAAAGCATTGAATGAGAAGTTGGATAGGTTACTCCTCGGTCAACAACATCAAGTTCACTTCATCTCTAATGAAGAACAACTCCAGATTCAAGCTGCCGAAGCTCAACAATAAGAAGAAATGTGCTATGTTCAGAACCAAGGGGGTTACAACAAATGATATTTTAACTACTCTAACAACCCTGGTCTTTCTTACAAAAGCAACAACGTTGCTAATCCTCAAGACCAAGTGTACCCACCTCAACAGCAGAAGAACTCTCAACCCTTTAACAACTTCAACCAGAACAGAGGTTACTACCCAAAGCAGCAACAACAGAATGGTTTTCAACAACCACAGCAACATCAACTTATTGGTGTACCTCCTAGTTTCTGATCTAATCAACCTCCTGCTCAACCATTCAACATAGAAGCTATGTTACAACAACCACTTCAAGGTCAAGCTACTTATGCAATGGAGACATCAAAGAAGTTCGGTGAACTCCAACACAAGATGGATACATCCTTCGGTGAAATCTACTCAAAGATAGACAACCTCACCTCCAGGGTCACCACTCTTGAAGGAAAAACTGCATCCACTTCAACTTCTGCGAATGGTCATCTACCAGGAAAGTCTGTGCAGAACCCAAAATATTAAGTCAACATCAATGTCGTCTATCTTGACAAGACGTCTTCTAACAACACTCCAACTTCCACTGAGGACAGTGTGGATCTAGGTGAGGGGNATGAACCTGCAATAACCAATGCACATAAGCCATTGCAACTTCCACCAGAAGTGATCACGAAACCATCTCTTGCTGAGCAATTATCTGTATCACAACAGAAGGACGCACCCTTCGTTCCACCATCATACGTTCCGAGGTTACCTTTCCCTTCCAGATTTAAGAAGGAAATTATGGCAAAATACCCTGAGATTTTTGCGAAATCCATGAAGGAAGAAGTAACTCAAGAAGTGGTGGAACCACCTGAAGAACAAAATTCCATGATAACAACAAAGCAAGAAGATCCTGGTTCGTTCACACTACCCTGCTCACTCTGAACTTTCACTTTCAATGAATGCCTTTATGACCTGGGAGCTTCAGTCAACCTTATGCCTATGTCCACTACCGAAAGGCTAGGATTGGATGAGTTTAAGATTTCAAAAATAAACTTGCTGATGGCGGACAGATCAGTTAGGCATCATGTTGGCATATTGGAGAGCTTACCTATCAAGATCAGGGATGTAACAATACTCACAGACTTTGTGGTATTGAAGATGGATGAAGAGCCTAAGGATCCATTGATCTTTGGAAGACCGTTCCTAGTAGCGGTTGGAGCTGTAATCAACATCAAGAAGGGTCACATTAAGCTGAACATAGGGAGAGGACCAATGATGATCTTCAACATAAAGATTAAACCCAAGAACCTCATTGCCCAGAGTCAGCTGGTATCTGAAAAGGAGCTGAACAAAGATAACCAGAAGAATGGGTACTCAAGTGTTGAAGAAGTTGAAGATGGATTGGGAAAGGAATCAACAAAGTTTGGAATGCACTGTGACATCTTCAAGCATGTTAAGGAACCTGATAAAGAAGTTTCTGCTGAGGTGAAGGAAATCAGGACATTGGAAATGTCCAAAGGTGAGGGCAACCTTAAGGACCCAGGAAAAGGAATTCCTGAGTTCAAACTTCAACCTGAACGTGTATCACCTCTTAAGCCACCTTCGAACATTTCAATTCCTGAAAAATACTTGGAGCCTCAAACCCGAACCTTGGAAATCAAGAATGGAGACCAAGTCTTCTTACTCAACAAAAGGTTCAAGTATTATCTGGGAAATGTGGATCCACTGTGTTCTAAGGGCTTCATGATCAAAGAAGTGCTTTCTGAGTAAGACATCATACTTGCTGTAGAAGTTGATGAACAACCAAAGTTGAACTCCAAGGTTGATAAGAACTATGAAAAATGATCCTTTTCAAAAAAGACCTCGGTTCTCTTCGGAGAACCGTTTCAGGGTCGTTAATCCTAAAAACAGGAAGTCAAGCTTAGTGACTTAAAACAAGCTCCTTGGGAGGAAGTCCCATGTTTATCTTTGTCTATATTTCAATTTTAATGTTTTTACATTTAAGTATTTGATTTAATGCGTTTTAGTTTCATCTTGTTTTTGTGTCTTAGGTACTTACGGATTGAGTTTCGGGAAATCTTGCAATGAGAAAAGAGATAGGACATGGATGATATGCACTTTCAACATGTTGATAAAATGAGAGGATGTCCGGACCCATGCGTTTTCAATGAAGAAAATCAATCCATGCTTGCTCATGATCGATCCAACGCAACACGTGATCGAGCTAATAAATGCCGGGATCGATCTAGGGAGTGAACGTGATCGATTCAAAAAGAGGAAGTCATGATCGATCCCATGCACAACATGTGATTGATTCGCATGGTCCATGATTAAACCCGTGATCGATCCCATGCTCAACAACGATCGATCCAGGACATGTCCGGGATCGATCCGCACCTCTACACCAGGATCGATCTATGTGTTCAACCGTCATCGAACCGGTTATTGAAGATGCAATCAACCCGAGCAAAATAAGCACATTCGAACCAAAAGGAGTATTGGTTTAATTCGAACAAGCTTATCTCACTCAAAGACAAAGATACACCTCCGTCATCTCTCTTACACAACCACTACCAAGGGAGATGTCTATGCAGGCTTTCCAAGATTCAGTTACAGAGCTCGCAGCCTAATGTTCCCTCTTTAATCCCCCTCCACATACACCATCTTTAATCCTCTACCACAAACTTCCACTCACCACCACCTCCTCCATATAAAGGGAGTACTTCTCATCCCTTAACTCATCAACTTCACAACTACTCTCTCTCTTAAACATTAGTTTATCTAAGGCATTTCAACTAGAAGAAATTGCTCTAACAAGGACCTCTTGACAAGCTACATTCACTCGCAAAATCGGTTTTATTCTTTAACTTTTTTGAGATTCAACCTTTGAAAACTTCTAATCCGGGTTCAACATATTTCACTAAAACCGATTTCGCACTTTCAAAAACATTTTTAACTGGTCTTAGCTTTGCAACAAAATAACTTGAACTAAGGATAAAGGATGTCTCAACCATCAAGAGAAAGAATCCTAAGAAGGCAGAGAAGGGAGCGAGAAATCTCGAAACAAAAAGATGGGGACTCTAATATCTCTCCGGAATCTTCACTAGTAGCCCCGATTATCTAACAGAGACAGCTTCGTACACGTGAGATTGCTAAAATGTTGCAGCAAACAAGGCAACAAAGAGAGACTCAAGAGCAAGGCGCCCTTCTCATTGCACAAGCGGAACAAAAATGAGGAAATAGTGAAACCGTTCAAAACCATCAAGAAATTCAACAATCTCGTGCACTCCAGCAGCAACAGCAAGATGCATATAATGCAGCCCAAGGATACTATAAGGGCAAGGACCTCCTTTAAAATTCCTTTTTCCCCCTTTGAGGTCCACCCAACCCACTCCTTCATTGTATGATCCAATTGTTATGCTTCCATTCCTACGTGCTTGTTGTTTCTGTTTGTTGCTTCTGTCTCAAATGTCTTTAACAACTTTATGTCTATCATGTCCTTCCTAGATTCCAATCCAACCAAACTCATTTATGATTTCTATCCGAATCTAGATAGACAATTAAAATATAAATGATAACAAAGGAATATTGATATATTCAAGTTTTAATCCAAATATATTCACTACAAGTGCACATCAAACGCAGCAGTATAAAAAGGATCGAATCCACAGAGACCAGAAAAGCACGACTCTCAATTTAAAATCGAATTAAGCTAAGAACATATTAAAAATAACGGTTGTAACCGAGAAATGATAACAACGATAAAAAACGATTGTAAAACAATTAAAGAAAACGCTAGGTGATGACTCTGAATTTTCATGAATTTTACATATCAATTAGCATCAATTCTAAGGTCTTAAAGCGTGCATACATCATCTTTATGGTTGATTTTAGTAAGTTTATGATTTTTAGGACTTTTGCATTAGAATTTGCATATGCACGCATTTTGGAGATTTTTCAGGACTTTCAGGAGTTTTCGGGAAGGATTTGTGAGATTTCAGAAAAGCAGCACTTAACATCGAATGGAGCAGCACTTAGCATAGAATGGACTGGATCTGCCTAAGGACCAAAGCATGATCAATCTCAGCATATGCCTGGATTGATCTCAGCCTCTTCTCACATCGATCCCACTGCCTTCTCCAGATCGATCTCACAGCTTCACCAAGATCGATCTGGGATCGATCTTATCTTACCATCTGGATCGATCCCAATACACCTCATATCGATCCCATCTCATAGCAGAATCGATCCCCCTCTCATTCAACGAAATTGGTGAAGTCTCAAACGAAGCTAAGGAATTGCATGAAATTGAAGCAAGACTAAGAAGAAAATAAGGCAAGATCGATCTCACCTATGTCTGGATCGATCTCATGCATTCAATGCCTAGATCGATCCCAACCTCAGACGTACCTTAGACGCATCTCAGTTGGATCGATCTAATGCAAGCGTCTTCAGCTCGGATCGATCACGCACTCACCAACTTGAAGTCAAACACGCTCCGATCCGACCAACTCAAATCCGGATACCACCTGAATCAAGGCCCAAGATCCAAGACAATGATTATCATTTTTTCTTTAGTGCGAATTAAGGCTTTTATCTGAACACAATAAAAGCCCTAATTCGCCTCCATTTGCAGAAAGCTTAGTTTTTCTTTCCTTTTTAGGTTTTAGTCTTAGGTTTTATTTTCTTGTGTTGTTCTTCATGTTGTTGGTGTAAAAACCTGATTTCTTTCAAGTTCTTAGTTAATCTCTTGTTTTTCTTTAGCTTTCTTGCTTAGCTTTACTTTGTTTCATATCCGGTGCATGTTCATTTACGTTTTAAGCTTTAATCTCCTATTTTAGTTTACTGTTTCATTGCTGTTCTTCATTTCTGGGTTTATGTTCTTGCTGTTCTTCATCTGTTTTTCCCAGATCTGCATGTTTAGTTCTAAGGTTATGTTTTCTGTTTCATCTACTTCTACTTCCATGAGTAGTGAGTAGTTCACTAAGTTCATGAGGATGGGGGGTAGACTAGGGTTGATGTTCTAGGTCTACCTTAGTGCCTAAGCTGTTTGATTTTAGATCCCTTCTGTTTCACCTGTTCGTAATGCTGATTGTATTTCTACCTGGAAGGGACTTAAAATCTGCCGTTAGGCCCTTCAACACCGGAAGGTGAGTCATTGAAGGTGTCCGGACTTAGGTGATTTCAGAGATTTGTCTTCCCCTTCTAAGACATTAGATGTTGGGAAGCTTATTGACTAGAGTAGTTGTTGTTAATGCCTGTTAGGTAGTCACCGTGTATGACGGCATTTGAGTTTGTGATTACCTTGCTTGAAATTGGTTGCCAAGGAATTGGAATTGATTGCATGTATTGCTACTATCTTGGGATTAGCTCATTGTATGAGGTATGTTAGGTGTTTAGGTAATCCAGGATAGATCCTTAATAAATTACCCTATGTCCTCAGGAACTGCTTTACATTGCTTGCACATTTCACTCTCTTTGCATTTACTCTATTTTTACTTTCAAGTCTTTTATGCTTCTTTCTGTCTTTATGCTTGTTATGTTCATTGCACTTATGACCTTTTAGCAACAACCCCTTTTAACACTTAGCATGACTTTAAAGCATCCATCTCATTCCAGATTGCTTAGTGCATTCCCATTATGGATTGACAAACCCATCTATACTACAACGATGGGTAATTGATACCCTTATGACCTAAAAATCCTACTATCACTAGGCAATAGAGACTTCTGCAGGTAATCAGATTAAAGGTCAAGGTTAACATGTAGGATTGATTACTAAAAATAATTCCCAACTCGAAAGACAACAATAGACTAATCTTCTCCCGAAGTATTAGACCCTATTCTCGAATTACTAAAAACAAACTCCCGCCGTATTTAGATAATTCGATCATGCATTTCAATTCAGATTCGATCAGACTTCTAAAGCAAATCCCTTTGAGTTTATAATTCTATGATCAATTGACCAGTTAACCACTCTAATTAATGCACTAAGAACAAATCTAGACTGAGAACCTAACAAGTTTCAATCCATTCTATCAAACCCTAACGATTGACCTGTTTTCCCGTAGGAAAACCTTAAAACCTAACAATGAGATTACTCAGACATGATTGCAAGAACAAAAATCATGGATTGAGTAAACATAGAAGAATAAAAAAGCTAAGTTGTATATAAAAAATCAGAGTTCAGAAATCCTCTCAAATACAGATGTAGATCTCTTCTCTCTAGAGCTCGGCGATAAAACTTGTTCTAAAACTTAATAAAACTTCTCTCTCTTTTAACCTAAGCCAAAAGGGCTTTTTATAGTTTTTTAAACAAATGAAAATAAAGTCTAAATTATATTTGAGGTCAAATGCGTCTTTTAGCTCGATTCCTATTCTGCTCGACATAAGGGAATAAAACCTAAATACGGCGGGAGTTTGTCTTTAGTAATTCGAGAATAAGGTCTAATACTTGGGGAGAAGATGAGTCTATTGTTGTCTTTCGAGTTGAGAATTATTTTCAGTAATCAATCCTGCATGTTAACCTTGACCTTTAACCTGAGTACCTGCGAAATTCTCTATTGCCTAACGTTTTCTGTAATCGTTTTACAATTGTTTTTTTATCTTATCGTTGTTTTCATTTCCCGGTTACAATCATTATTTTAAATATGTTCTTAGCTTAACTCGATTTTGAACCGAGAGTCGTACTTTTTTGGTCTCTGTGGATTTGATCCCTTTAATACTAATGCGTTTGTTGTGCACTCGTAGTGAATATATTTGGGTTAAACCTTGAGTGTATCAAGTTTTTGGTGGGACAATCTGGAGCAAAAATGACGACTTTTGGAAGACTTCAAGTGAAAAATGAAGAATGATCTCGGACAAGGACAGATCGATCGATCCAAGCATGGATCGATCGATCCAAAGCACTTGGAGTTTTGCGAAAGTTTAGATCGATCGATCAATTATTGGATCAACCGATCCCTGGATGCCTAGATCGATCGATCCATCACGAGATCGATCGATCCCCTATGTCGAGCAAAATGAGAAACGAGCTAAATGACACATTTGACCTCAAGATCTATCATTAGTTTTTTTTTATTATTTAGATTTTATGTTCATTTGTTTAAAAACTATTAAAAGCCCTTTTGGCTTATTATGAAAGAGAGAGAAGTTTTATTAAGTTTGGAGAACAAGTTTTATCGCTTAGTTCCAGAGAAAAGAGATCTACATCTGTATTTAAGAGGATTTATGAACTTTGATTTCTTTATATACAATTTGGCTTTTTAAATCTTAAATGTTTACTCAATCTATGATTTTTGTTCTTGCAATCATGTCAGAGTAGTCTCTTTGTTATGTTTTAGGATTTCCTAGGGGAGACCAGGTTAATCATTAAGGTTTGAGGATTGAAACTTGTTAGGTTCTCAGTCTAGATTCGTTCTTAGTGCATGAATTAGAGTAGCTAACTAGTTTATTGATTATAGAATTATAAAGTCAAAGGGATTTGGTTTAGAAGCTTGATCTAATCTAGATGAATAAGTGCTTTTGCTTGCGGGAGTATTGTCTTAGGGGCTTGTGAACTTATCGAATCTGAATTGAAATGCATGATCGATTTATCTAAATACGGTGGGAGTTTGTCTTTAGTAATTCGAGATTAGGGTCTAATATTTGGGGAGAAGATTATTCTATTGTTGTCTTTCAAGTTGGGAATTATTTTCAGTAATCAATCCTGCATGTTAACCTTGACCTTTAACCTGAGTTCCTGCGGAATTCTCTATTGCCTAGCATTTTATTTAATCATTTTTTTTATCTTATTGGTGTTTTCATTTCCCGGTTACAATCATTATTTTAAATATGTTCTTAGCTTAACTCAATTTTGATATGTGAGTCGTACTTTTCTGGTCTCCGTGGATTCGATCCCTTTTATACTACTGCGTTTGCTGTGTACTTGCAGTGAATATATTTGGGTTAAAACGTGAGTGTATCGAGTTTTTGGCGCTGTTGCCGGGGACCAATAGTTCCTCTTAAGTTTTATTTAGAGTTTAGACTAGGATATGTTCTTTTTACAGTACTAATCGCTTTTCTTTATTCTTGATTTACCTTTTTACAAGTTGATGATCCATCGATCTAACAAGTCAAAGGAATTACTCAGCCGTGGTAACAAGGAACTCTTCGAACTAGAACGCTCAATCAAAAAGGCGAGAAGGAACTCTCAATCCTCCAACATGATGGGGGATAACATCATTAGGATCCATTCTTTCTCGAAGATCCGAATGACCCCCCTCTAGTTTGTCAGATCCCCGCTGATGAAACATGGTTAAACAACAACCCACCTCCACCTCCTGAGAGAGACAATGCAATTATCAATCCGATAGGAGGAGAAGAATTAGGCAATCAAGTTCCTTTCCCTGTTTCTCATAATAACCTTTACATTTTGGTTGTTGTTGATTATGTGTCTAAGTGGGTTGAAGCAATTGCTAGCCCCACTAATGATGCGAAAGTGGTACTAAAGATGTTCAAGTCTGTGATTTTTCCCAGGTTTGGTGTCCCAAGAGTTGTTATTAGTGATGGAGGTACTAATTTCATCAATAGAGTCTTTGATGGATTGCTTAGAACGCATGGGGTGAAGCATAAGGTTGCATCTATCACCCTCAGACGAGTGGACAAGTGGAGGTTTCTAACAGGGAAATCAAAGCTATCTTGCAGAAAACGGTAAATGGATCTAGGAAAGACTGGTCTTTGAAGCTTGATGATGCTCTATGGGCATACATAACTGCATTCAAAACCCCTCTTGGTACTACACCTTTCAAACTTTTCTATGGTAAAGCCTGTCACCTACCTGTAGAATTGGAGCACAAAGCTACATGGGCTATCAAGTTGCTGAACTTTGACATAAAGACCGCAACAGAAAGGCGTCTCATTCAGTTGCATGAAATTGAAGAGATTTGTCACTTAGCTTATGAGAACTCCAGAATCTACAAGGAAAAGACTAAGGCTACTCATGACAAGAAGATCATTCCACGAGACTTTCAACCAGGTGACCATGTACTGCTGTTCAATTCTCGATTGAAACTCTTCCCTGGAAAGTTGAAGTCTAGATGGTCTGGACCGTTTGTGATAAAAGAAGTGAAACCATATGGTGCGATTGTTAAGAACAATCACCAGGGGAATGACTTTGTGGTGAATGAGCAAAGACTTAAGCCTTATTTGGCCACCTCAGATCTTCTGGAGGAATCTAAGATTTCTCTTCTTGATCCAACCTTCGTTTAGAGGTAAGTACCGTCAGGTTCATGACGTTAAACAAACACTGAGTGGGAGGCAACCCACTGTTTTGAGTCTTTTTTAGTATAGCATTTCAAGTTTTGAGTCAGTTTAGTTTTAGGATTACTAATTTTTAACTTTTAGTTTTGAGTTCAAAGTGTTTCAGAAGTTCATGAAAAAGGTGGTCTGGTCGAGGGTTCAGATCAATCGATCCGTATATGGACCGATCGATCCAGTTCAAAGGGGATTTTACGTAAGTTAAGATCGATTGATCCTTAGTTGGATCGATCAATCCATCGGTATCTGATTTGAGAAAGCAGTCCGATCGATCGATCCATATTTGGATTGATCGATCCTTAAAATTGCAATTTTTTATGTAAGTTCGGATCGATCGATCCGTCGACCAGGTAAGTCAAAATTGACTTAAATTGAACCAGATTTTGGACATTAAACTGGTTTTAATCAATTTAAACCGATTTTCACCCTCTTTCTTCTCTCCCCATCGATCCAAAACCCTTTTCTCACCATTATCAACATTCAAACTTTTTCAAAAACTGCCAAATCTCCCAAACTCAATTTCCTTCATATCTCAAAGGATTTTTTCGTTTCTTGTGCCTATTCCACTCGATTTTTCGAGCACTTTTCGAATATCAAACCATTTTTCGATTCAAGCAAGGTAAGAAACCCTTTTTCTCTTTGAAATTCTGAAAATTTTGGGGTTTTTAGGGATTTAGGATTTTGGTTGATTTAGGGATTGGAATTGATGGATTATGGCCCTACTACATGTATTTGGTGGTTGATTGATACATGCATATGGATTTTTGTTGATTTATGTCGAATTTTCAATTTTTATAAGTCCGGTTTGAGTTTTCAAAAGGGATTTCAGATTTTGTGGAATTTGGATGGTTCTAGGGAGTTGTTTGGATTCATGGAGAATGTGGAATGCTCTAGGATTGAATATGGATTGCTAGAATATGTCGGTTCGATTTCTATTGGTTTTTATTACGATTTCTTTTGAAAATTCTCATTAGGATTTTTTTAAACCTTTGAAAATGGTTGTTTTGAATATGAAACTTCATAATATGGATGTATTGGATTGAACGAGACACTCATTTTGCTTCGAAATATTATTCTTTTCAGGATGGATACACGTAACTTCGATTACAGTTTGGATGATTCCGGAAACAAGAGTGACGTAGGAGGTCCACCAGCGACTATAAGAACAAGGAAATCAACCTGGGGCAGAACCGCTAAGCAGACTCAGCCGCAAACCGATAGTTCGAGTTCTGCTAGACCGCCATCGGGAAAGAAGACACAAGAAACCGCTAAGAAAAAGGGAAAAGCGGTCGCTAGTAGCAGCACCAACAACAAGGATATCGAAGAAGTCGATCTGGTCCTTGATCCGAGGTTTTCACTCAATCTTCATGGCCTCAGAAACTAAGGACGCGGTTCAACAATTGCCGCCTCGATTTGGTGGTTTCACTACAAAAATGTCACAAAGGTTGGAAGGAGCGCAAGTTCTCCGACAAATGGGATCATTATGATTCCATGTTCTGCAATGCTTTGATCAAAAGCAAGCTGGAGCCGACCCGGTTTGCATATCATTAGACTTTGGCGGCGCTAGGATTCAACGAGGATGTTGTGGAGCGTTTCCACCGGATGGGTCTTGGAACCTTCCCGTTCTGAGACTACCCTCTCTATCCCGCATCCACACCCCTAGTCCAGATCTGCGGAACCCATACATCGCCGAGTCTAAGGTACAGTTCTTTTGCTGTGGTATTCTTTACAGGATACCGATGGTGGAGTTCGGTCCCATTTTTGGATTTTGGGATAAAGGGCATCTACCTGAGTTGCCCAACTTCTACTCCTACATGGATTTGTGGGATGTTTTAGCGCACGGGTAGTACGAGTCTTGAGTGGTGAAGCTTACCGGTATATGCAATCCGACTGTCAGCATCACACTCAAGGTATTGGGGTGCACTTTCTTCAGAAAGTCTGAAGCGGCAGCGGTTAGTTCTCAGGAGCTTGAGCTCCTCCATTCTGCCTTTTGCTATCACACGGCAGTGACTTATGAGGCTAACAGGATCCGGTTCGCCATGATGCCAACCTTGGATGAATTTTTGCTAAGATCCTAGCTAGCCGGAAGCTAGATGCGCTGAGGAACCCGTCTCGGGTCGAGGTGATGGGTAGTCTGGTTACCCCGATTCTTCTACACGTCAAGATTTCTCTTGGATTGTTTACCCCAACGGCGTCAAGAAACCGAGTGGATTGGCCCTTCCTTTTCTCGACCAAGTGGTTTACCTAGGACCAAGCTTACATTTTTCTGCACTCGGAGGTAAAAGGTGCAAGATCCTGTTGCTGCAGGAGGATCTCACTAGCGTCTCTTCCCTGGAGAACATTCACTTTTTTATGGGAGATGATCGCTTAGTTGACGGGGTTGAACCCGTTCCTGATGCACCACGACTTTCCCAAGGGTCGATTCGTAGTAGGCGGTCTACTCAGAGACAGCAGCGGGACTCTACTCCAGAGGATGACTCACCTATCATACCTGAGGATTACAGTGAGTATGACTTGCCACCTCGGCGACCCGACTTCACGGACACAAGACGATCAGATGGACGACAGATGCTACCGATAGGACCCACATGATGGTTCAGAGGATATGGGATGCATTAGCAAAGATGAGACGACCGTCATGCTTCAGAGCACATAGAGATAGGAGTGATGTGGACGAGGATTCTTCAGGTCGCAGAGCGAGAGGAGCTGGCAGTTTGGGGCAGGCTTCGAACTGATCATTTCCTGGTTATCTTTTCTTTTTCACTTTGGACTTCTTTTTTTTTTGGTGTTTTGTTATTGACATTCTGATCATTTTTCCTTCTTATGGATTTACTTTCACACCCAGATGGTGCGAAGTAAGTCTGGGGGAGGAGATATGGTAGTTACTAACATTATTTTGGTGTTTTGTTATTTTGGCGAAAATTTTCAAATTTTAAGTTTTGTTAGATGAGTCTAGTCGAGTCCAAGGAATAATGACCAAAATCTATGATGACTATTAACCCGGTCTAAGTTCGATATCATTCTTTACTTGACAGCTGACTTAGATTAACTATTGCACTTAGGATTGGAACCCCATTGATTGATTTCTATGCTTTTCAAAGTTTTGGTCTTTTGGATTGTTAATGATTTGATAATAGCTTTATTTGGATATGACTTACATTTGATATTAATTTTCTTGCTTATGGTGTTGGTTATACTTTGAAAGCTGGGTATTTTGCTCTTCAGTACTCTTTAATACCGACAAGTTCTTTTAGTATTGTCCGTATCCTTTCTCTCCCTTCCTTCAGAAAAACTGGTTTAGAAAAAATGTTGAAAGCGTGACCTAGAAGTCCGTAGTCATTGCCGGGCTGCTTTAAAAGCAGTAAGAAAAAATATATAGAAAAGAAAAACACAGAAAAGTGTGATTCTTTAAAAAAAAAACAATATGAAGAAAAAAAAAAACGCAGAAAAGTGCGATTCTTTCAAAAAGAAGTGAGAAAGGGGGAAAAAGCGTTAGGACCAGAAGTCGTTGGATGCTATGTTAGGTATGGACACTTGGATAGAAAAGATACTTTAGCGGGCTTTGATCGATGCCCCATAGGCAAGAATGCACTATTTGTACTAATTTGAATGTAGAGAGTTGGTTGAAATGATTTGATGGTTTGATTGGTTTGGGATTTAGAGTAGGAAGCATGTCATTGGTTATGTGTTGGTAAACAGTTAATTTGCAGTGGTTGCTTAAGATTGATTTCTTGTGGTTTTTGATGTTTGAACTTGGGTTGCTGAGATTCTGAGAGTTCTTGTGTGGTCCTTTTCAAACCTCTTCTTCATATATAGTTTTTGCTTTACTTGAGGACAAGCAAAGGTCTAAGTCTGGGGGAGTTGATATCACTCAGATTTAACACCTTTTTGTGGGTATTTATACCTATTATTTAGTGTTATCCAGGTGTTTTCCTTGTGTTTTTAGCATGTTATCAGGAAATTCGGTGTTTGAGACGTTCTGGAGCAAAACATACGACTTTTGGAAGAATTCAAGTGCAAAACGAAGAATGATCTCGGACAAGAACAAATCGATCGATCCAAAGCACCTGGATTTTTGTGAAAGTTTAGATTGATCGATCCATGATTGGATCGCCGACTTATGGAGCAGGAGTGGAGACATCTACATACGTATATCCTCAATAATTGTGAAGATATGTTGGAGTATGAAAGGTAAATTAACATGAAAACTTTACTCTTTTCTTTTAGAAATTGTTATTATATAGTGGGCTATAACTTTTGTATCTTATAACCTTATAGGATATATTTGGCGGTGGTCTGTGGTTACTTTCCTGATAAATATAACGACGAAGTAGAAGCTCTTAAATAGGAAGAGTACTACAAGTGGCTACAATATTTTTTAAGTGTGTGATTACATGCAAATTAATTAAACTTTTAAATTTTAATATTCTAATTAATGTGAATTTTATATAGGTTCGAGAGGAAACATCTATTGGTCGGATGCTTCCGACATGGTTGATCGAATTCGCGAGAGGCCCGAACAACGATGTTACGTCCTACCCAAGATATTACAAGAGAGGATTCACTTTCAGGGTTCACGATATAGATAGGGGGAGAACAACATTAGACCATGGTATATCTTCTACCTCCGGAGAAGTTGTGTACTATAGCATCCTTCGAGATTGGAGGTCCGTTACCAGGGATGTTGAACTTGATATGTTTTGTCTTCATGTGTGATTGATATGATCCAACTGATGGTAGAGGTGTCATAGTAAATAAATTTGGCGTGACTTCGATCAATTCACGTAGGAAACTGGGATTAGGTATATGATCATTTCATTCTTGCTACATAAGCGGATTAGGTATAATTTTTGTATTAGAAAAATATTAAATATCTTATGTATAACATATATATTGAACAATTGTGCATGTCTCTTACATCACGTACCCACACATCTCAGCTAGGAACGATCCTTGGATAGCGGTAACGCAAATTAATCCAAGGAAAATGATATCAGGCGTTTGTGAGCATAGCCCGTTACAACCAATTGGCAATGGTTCACTACCTGAGACTGAACCTTATATGGAAGTCAATCTTGTGGTGGACTTCAGCGGATTCAGTGATTTAAATGCCGGTATACATGACGTGAACGACGAGTCGGGTAACAAATTTGAAGATGACACATATTGTACTCCATCAGATTATTCATCATCATCTGAATATATTTTATGTATTTTTACTATTATAGTTTTTTGTATTTTAGGGATATATCTATGAGACTGATACATTTTTTTTTGTATTTTATGCATATTTTTGAATATTTTAATTTTGAATATATATATATATATATATATATATATATATATATATAACTTAAGTGTTAATTATTTGAATATATAAACATATATAGTTTCAGTATTTATCAATAATCTTAGTGTTTATATCATTTGACATATATTGATAAATATGTTGAAAAAAATATGGAAATCTGTCCATAATCCGTTGATTTCCTTATTTTTTTCAACATATTTTTATTTTTATAAAAAATAATTAATAACTTATAAAGAAAGATTCAAATCCAAAAATCTAAGAGATTTAAACCCCAAAATATAAAAGATCAAACCCCAAAATCTAAAAGATCAAACACTAAAACCCAAAATCTAAAAGATTCAAAATCATTTGTTACTTATATATATATATATATATATATATCTTTAGAAACATTATTTTTTCATTTTACCAATTGATTATAAATATCAAACCCCAAACCCCATAATTACATAAACGACGAATTATCGATGGATTTCCACTATCCACCGATAATTCGTCGATAAATCCATTGATAGTGGAAATCCGTCGATTTTTGTAATTATGGGGTTTGGGGTTTGAGACCCTAAACATGCCATTCAATGTTATCTTTCAAATACATGATTATAAATGATGTATATATCATTTTTCATCCTATTTGACAAAAATAAGTCAAAATTACTTCAATGACATTTCATGAAACATGTTATGACCGAAAGTGTTTTACAACTTTTAAGATGATCAACGGTAAAGTTTGGACGTAAAAACATGTTATCAATTATGTCTAATTACGATGCATTATAATAGTTAATGTGTTATCATTACGGTAACATTTACGACTGAATCCCTAAACTAAACCCTAAACCGCAAATGTTTTGAATAACCGATAGATTATCGACGGATTCGGAGAATCCGTCGATAAGGTCAACATGCATTCCGTCAATATTTTTACCGCATTTTATTTTCCCAAAAAATTTGAAAATGTGCCAAAACGGCCCAACAAGGCCTAAAAATGATAACGGCTTAGTTATGCTTCCAGGAGAGAATCTATCCCAAGCTCAATGACGGTTGTGACTTGTCTCGCAAGCCGTGAAGAAATGGAAGTAATCCGGAAAAAGGAAGATTTTCGCGGAAGAACGGAAGACAGACCAACCTTGAAGCCTATATAAGAGAGATGAAGAGGAAGAGTAGAGACACATTATATTCTCCACACCAAAAATTTATGGCTTTAGATTATTTTTCTATTCTTACTAGTGAGCTGCGAGTCAATTAGGTTATTCAAAGTCTCCGTTGTTAGATCTACGATACTCGCCGACAATTTTTACAGTCGAGGCTGTTGCCTGATTGTAACACGTTCACAAGATTTGGAATAAGACTTCTTTTTTCCTCTTTCACATTCTTAAATTTGTGTTCTTATTATTTGTTTTTGTATTCTGATCATTTTTACGTTTGACTCACAGAAATCTGGGATCTCTGGGAAGTCAGGTTTATCTCTGATTTTCCATAACTAATAATAATCGACCAAGAGAATTTTGGTTCCCACATATAATAAATCAAAACAACATCTAATAACTTAAGAATTTTCCTTTTAACAACTTCTTTAAGGTTATGATTCAATCTTCTTTAAGGTTCAATGTTAGAGTAAGATTCATTTTCAAAGTGAATTCTATGAGTGCACAGACTAGTTGAGACTCCTTTGATATCATCTAGTGAGTATCCTATGGCTCTCCTAAACTTCCTCAATTGAGTCAATATAAAATGCAATTCATCATTCACTATGACATGATATGTAGAGTTAGGATCAAGAAATGCATACTTTATCCCTTTGAGAAGTGGTTTCAGCTCCACAGTTGGTTCCTTAAGCTGAAATCCATCACCTGAAGAAGTTATGCTTGAAGTGGGATGTTGTAGTGGACAAGTTGTCCGAGTCAGTCTTGAACATGGTCTTCTAATGATTAAAGGATCTCTTGGCTCTTCATTCATTTCCAATACCATAAAGTATGCGGGTATCTCTGCCACTCCAACCTTGATAGGAAAATCTTCGAAGATTCCATGTGGAATCCTAATAGAGCTATCTACCACCACCAAAGATATGTTGCAAGACTTGTACTTGTTGAAACCCAACATCTTGGCTACTGAAAGAGACATTAAACCGAGGGATGCTCCCAAATCACATAGGCATTTTTTTTTTTGGTTAAAGGGCCTACTGAACATGGTAAAGTGAAAGAACCAGGAACATAGAGCTTCTTCATAAGGGTTGCTGTCTTTGTAATTATGGCACTGCATTCTTCACTTAGCACTATCATCCCTTGAACCTCTTTATTCCTTTCGTAGTGACATCCTTTTGAAACTTATTGTATGGAGGCATAAGGGTGATGGTATCCAGAAGTGGCACTTTGATTATAGTTTCTTTCATGTACTTCTCAAAGATTCTTTGGTATTTATCCATTATCTTCTTCTTCAATTTTAATGGAAATGGTAATCGGGCCTGTAAGGTGGTGGAATAAATGGAGTTTCCTTTTTCTTGGTAATAGCTGGTTTTTCAACAGGAACAAACTTAACTCTGGTTATTGAATATGGTTGGGCGTCCATTTCAGTGTTCACTTCAGGATCAGCTTGTGCAGAATCTGCATTATGGCTTCATTTAAACTCAAATCTTTCCCCTCCTATTCTACAATGTCCTCAGTGACTTTTGTGACTTGAATTAATCCTTGCTAGCATGTATATTTTTTCCAATCCATAAAGTAATGGCATTTTTGTGTGCAAAATCCATGGGGTTTTGAACAGATTTCCCTAGAAGTTGCCTTGTAAGCTTTTGAACATATGATGAAGCACCCATGCTTTCCAAGTACTTTACTTTTGAGTTCAATGCTGTAAACTTCATATTGAGATCATCGGATGAGCAGTCGAGGTTTGTTTTGAGTTCAGCAAACTTCTTAAAATTCTCCACTGCACCATTTGCATAACCTTGAATAATTTGTTGCAACATGACTTTAACATCATGATCTTGGCTTATTGTTGTTGAGATGCAAAACCAAGTGGTGCACCCATGTGTTGTTGTGATTGGAACCCACTTTGAACTTGCTGCTTAGGAACAAAGCCTTGATTTTTTGTTCACCATATGGAATGAATGGCTTGTCTTGTTGTTGCTGCTGTGGTGGGTTGACTTTGTCTTGTGGATTAGCTACATTGTTGCTGTGATAGGATAGACTAGGGTTATTCTTGTAATTGATGAAACCCTTGTTGTAGCCTCTTTGGTTCTGGATGTAGCTAATCTTCTCAGGTTGATCACTCTCCCCATCTTGAACTACAATATGTTCTTCTTCAGTGACAAAATGGACATTTCGTTGTTGGCATTGAAGCATCCTATCCATTTTATCATTCCGAGATTTTATCTCCTTTTTGAGTTTATCCTTATTGTTAGTACTTCCATGAACACGTCTATCATAATATTCATTGTAGGTCCCATCAGATTGAGCTACGTTGTCTATTATCTCCGAACCTTCATCTATACTTTTCTTCAAAAAGTTCTCATTGCTTATTGTGTCAAGTAACATCCTTATCTTTGGGAGAGCTCTGCTATATAAAGTGTTAACAAGTGACTCCTTGCTAAAGTCATGATAAGGGAATTGCAATGTATATCCCTTGAACCGCTCCCAAGCTTCACATAATGCTTATGTATTCTTCTGAAAAAATCTTGAGATCTCATTGTGAAGCCTTGCTGTCCTTGAAGTAGAGAAGACCTTGACAAGAAAAGCGTTCTTGCAATCATCCCAAGAAGTGATAGAGTTATGAGGAAGTGCCTTCTCCCATTTATGTGCTTTATCACCAAGTGAAAATGGGAAGAGTCTCAGCTTGAATGCATCTTCACTAACTCTATTGATCTTGGTTATACCACATAGCCTATGAAACTTATTAAGATGGTCTAGTGGCTCTTCCATAGGGAATCTATGAAATTTATTGGCTTGAACCATTGCTATCAAGTTATGCTTGAATTCAAAGTTGTTGTAAAAACAGGAGGCACACTCCCATGCCTTGTAATGTGAGTGCTAGGTGCATCACCATCTCCAATAAGTCACTCTCTAACAGGTAGTGCTTGTTGTTATCAACCATTGTTTATGGTACTTGCTGATCTCAGTGAACAATTCTGAGGTTTTTTCTTTGCTCCCTTAACTGTCTTTGTAGCAGGATGATGTTTTCAAGATCGTGTAAGAGATGCTTGTTGCCTTGTGATCTTGTGTGCATACAGTTTTGCGTTTGTAGTTGTCACTGACTCTAGTAAGTTACACACTTTAGAAAAATCAAACAGTTTTGTATGTACCTGATATGCAAAGACAAAGGCAGAACACAAAGTGAGTAATCAAAGAGAATGGTAAACAAACTTGATCTCAAAAGATTGAAATCTTGAATGTAAAAAACTAACACCCAATTGAAAATGGAGCCAAATTCATAGTAGGACTATTTAGTCACATACTAGTTTATTTTTAATACACTATTAGTGTCATTGTTGTATATTAAATTATCAATTCAAATGAGTGTGTCATTAACAAGTCAAGACGTGACCAGTTTTCTATAAATTCAAGCCTAATGATAAAAAGTTTAAACTAGAAAACCTAAATGAACAGAATAGACATGGAAAATAAACTAAACAAAAGAATTATCATGCAATAATAAGAAGTAACCAAATAAGCAGCAATAGAATGACTGAACAAGTGAAACTTAAAACAATCGGATAATGAAAGTTCCTAAGGATGGGGTAATTGATTAGTGATCCTCCTTAATCTACCTAGGTGTTTCACATACCTCAAACAATAGCTAATCCTTAGATTATAAACTCACAAACAACCAGATTCAATACCTTGACAAATAATCTCAAACTAAACTATATCCACACCTAACTACTGTTAACATAACACAACCTAGCAGGCATAAAGAATCGGTCTATAAAGGCCAATAAGTACCCTAAAAAACCAACACCTTGGGATATGAATGCAAATCTGATAGGTCTAGAATTTAATTCCTAAAACTACACTGCAGAGAACAGATCACTATAACCCAGTAAATGGTCGAATCCACATAGACCAAACAACACGACTTTTTGTTTAAAATCAGTCTAAATCCCTATGTTCAAATTACTAAAGAAAAAATCCCTCAAAAGAAAGAAAATAGACTAATCTCTTTTTGAAGTATTAAATCCCTATGTTCAAATTACTAAAGCCAAAATCCCGCCGTATTTAGATAATTCAAACATGTGTTACAGTTCATAATCGATAAGTTCATAAATCTTTAAGACAATACTCCTGCAAGAAAATGCATTTACTCATCTAGATTAGATCAGATCTCTAAACCAGATCCCTTTGTATTTATCAATCCAATTTCAATGAACTAGTTAGCTACTCTAATTCATGCATTAAGATTAAATATAGAATGAGAACCTAACAAATTCAATCCCTTTTTGAAAAAACCTAACAATAAAATCTGATTTTCTTAGGAAAACCTAACTATGCAACTGTGGGAACTAAAATTCGCATTGTCCGATTTTTGTTAGTTAAGGAAAATCAGAGACCAGATCCTCGCGGCATCACACCAAGGTTTGTATGCACATTACTCTGTGTTTATCGTGTTTTTTTTTCTCATCTCCTTTTTCCTTTGTGCAACTTGTCTCTTTGATTGATGCGATATATAGCAATTGGAGATTGGAGATGGAGCGCCTTACAGAGATGCTTGCAAATTTGGAAGAAAAATCATCGCGGTTAGAGGCAAAGCTGGGAGTGATTGACAGCGCTCGTGCTTCAGAGGTATCTCAACTCGAAGCTCAGATTAGCCAGCTCGAGAGGGATCTTGGAAACATGTTGAGCTCTTTGTTGAAGGACAAGAAAGCTAGGAAAGCTAAGGGGAATGAGTTGCGCCATCTATAACGTCAAGTACAGAATGCAGAAGGTTTGTCGAGTCGCGCTGTCCCAGTGGTTCGAGCTGGACCAGGTGTTACTGACTCTATTCTCCAGTAATCTGCTGATTGTCTAGTGGATCATGGTTGTGAGGACGTCGAGCCCTGCGAGGCGGGTGACGCTGGGGTAGATGACGTGACAACAGACTCATATGGTGCATTGGATGAGGACGAGGTTCTCATACTGAATAATGAATGAAGTTGTTGTCATGTTTAGAACCTTTTAAGTTTAATTTTTAGGAATCTGTTTGCGTTGGCCTAGAATGGCCATTTTGTCTTGAAAAAAAAATAAAAACATGACCCGGGCGTATGTGGCTTCAGGTTTTTTGCCGCTTTGCGTCTGGCTGTACATTAATGAATCGTATTTTTGTATTATATTAGCGTTATTGGTTGGAGTTATAGATACAAGTAGTCAGTTTGTATCTCATTCTCTGATGGTCGCTACGTATACTTATTCGTTTCAGATGTGAGTTTTTCTGAAAAGTCTAGATTTCAGATTTCATGAATTCGTGGATATAAGCAAAGAGACAAATTTAGGGATCTTGTATCGATTTTTGATACTATGTCTAGATATGTTAGAGACTACTGTACTAGATTTAGGGTAAGACCTAGTTTTACTCTCGGTTTTAGGGTGTGCAGTGACTATCTCGGCTTACGTGTCCTATTTACGGTTTCAACCTGATTCCATTTTGATATTGGAGTATGCGATAGACTCGCATCAATAGGGAACCGAGCATCCCTCCAAAGATAATGTTAGAGTAGTTTGGAAGTGCTAACCAAAATATAGGTTTTTATAGCGCTTTATCCTTGTGTCAGATGTATGAGAACCGGTCTTACAAAAGGTTAAATGACTAGTTCGTCCATCGGGGCCAATCGATGGTTCGATATAGAAGCAGGTGTTTGCTTGTTTTCGTTTTGGATTCTAAGTAGAAAGTGTTCGTACGAGTTTCAAATTTTGTTTTCGAAAGTCTGCGACTTCTCGCTTTTTTCCGAAGTTTCTTTTTCGTTTTAAGGTTTGCGTTAAGAATGTGTTCGAGAAATGTTCCTTCAGTTCATCGAAGGACATGCTTGTTCTTGCGAACGAGGAGAGTGTTTGAATTTTTGTTAGAACTTATGATTCTCGTTTCCGGGTTATTCGTTGACTTACGTTGTTATTTAGGTGTTTTTAGGTGAAATGGAATATGTGTGAATCGTAAGAAGATGCAAAAATTTGATAAATCATAATGAATTTTCTTATTTCGGAGAAGTTTCAAAAGGTTGAGTATGTGAGTGCGGATATTTTGAAATATGGGAGTATACGAGTATATGTATACGTACCCACTCCCCCGTCTTTTCGAGAAGGGGGACAGTTGCACTTTTCTTTCCAAAAATTGCCTACGTACCCGTTTCAGGGATCAAGCCTTCTCGTAGTTCAGTTTGTTACAGTGTCATTGCTTAGTGATAGTAATTTTGAGGTGCATCGCATTCCAGGTTCTCATAATCTTGTCGTTATGCGTCATAGTTATTTCATACGCGCCTGGTCGGACTACCTTTGTGATTTTGTATGGTCCTTCCTAGTTTGCTCCCAGTTTTCCTAAGTTTTGTATTGCGGTGTCTTAGAAGACTTTGCGTATAACTAGGTCAACTTACAAGTAATCTTAGATCAATCAAATATCATTGCAATACTAGGTATCAATCCAAATTCAGACAATAAACTCATTAAAACCTGTGACATCATACTTAGTCTAAGCTAATTAAGATGATGATTGGTAATAAAACATAGAAACATGCTTAAAACATAAAGTCAATAAAAAGTCCACATATATCGAGATTCAAATAACAATTAAAGGTTAAACAAATGGGTTAAGGTTATTGACTTAGTGATCAAGTAATGGTCTATGATGCTTAACTTAATCAATCAATGCTAATCTTTTGACTAAGTTTCCCAAATCTAGACTAATCGACTCCCATGGTAATAATTCATTTTCAAATAATGCAACTAACGCAATCTCTTGGCTAATTACACAAAAATAAAGAATTAATATCTAATCCAATCAACCACTAAACAAGCTAACACAATCCATTGATTAGGTCTCATTAGCATTCAAATAATTCATTCGGACATTTTCACACAATTTTTAGACATGAATTTTCCTATGATCTATAAATGAATGAACAAGTCAAATATGGCATCAAGAACATTAAATGAATAAGGATTAATTAATCTAAGTCATAGGCATCATCTTCAATAACTTAATCACCATAATCTACCTAAACCATTTGCCTAAAGAGAATTCCTCAATATTCATGATATAAACACAAAATCCAAGAATATAAATGTGCTTAATCATGATTTAAACAAGAAATAAGTAAATAGAATTAGACGAAACTATATTAAACTTAAGATTCAAAACACAAGAGAAGAAAGAAAGAACAAAAATTAGGTCTAAAACACTTATATAATCTTCTAAAAAATGTATTGGGTTAACCCAATTAAAATTGGGTAAAACTTGGACAAATTATAAAGTTGACTTGAATTTGGTATGGTACCAGTTTGTCAAACTGGTACATGAAACCGGTATTGAATGTTGTCTTGAATTCTCCTCAATACCGGTTTAACAAAACTGGTACAAAAATTGGTACCAAGCTCTATATCGTGAAATTGTTTTGTATTGACGAGCCATAACCGATATAAAAATTGGTACCAAGCTCCGTATCGTGAAATTGTTGTACCAGTTTGGGTAATTCAATAGAACCCTCCGTAGCACATCTTAGTTTTGGAACGAGTTGAAATGACCGCTACAATGCTCCGGTACCATTGTACCAGTTTTGTCAAATCGGTACATGTCTTTTTGCATCCTTTTTGCTCCATTAACTTCATTTTGACTCCTTTGAACCCTATCTTTCATTTTCTCTACTCTTAACATCTAATACATGTGATGCCATGAAATATTCAATTTAAACTTGCCTAAATGTAAACTAAAACATTAGAATGCAATCCAAATGATAAGTAAAATGAAACAGTACGTTGGGTCTAGTTTAGTCGTCATATGTTTTAGTGTAATTTTATTTATGTGGGGGATTGTTGGAACCTAAAATTTGAAATGATTATTACCAATGTTTTGATGATCTTTCCGGTGAAGACATTCACCGGAATGACCGGATTATGAGTGAATCGGAATCCTTGTAACAAGCACTATAATTTTGAATATTCATTTGTCAAATTTGAGTGTAATTTGAATGAGAAATAGAGGTGAAAAGAAAGCAACGCAAACATGAAAAATGTTGACTTAGTGTTGACTTAATGCAACATCTCACATTGCTTGGAAAAACTTTTTCTCACTAGTATATAAGTGGGAGAATGTATGTTTAAGTTCAATTGAGTTGGGTACACTATGGTGTATTGAAGAGACCTGGGCCACCCACACGCGCACGCCGGCGCCGCCGACCGATCGGCTCGGAATGGCGCATGCGCGGGTCGCGGGTCGTTGGGTCTTTGGGAATGTCCCAGTCCAAGTCCAAGTCCATCAAGATATATTTTTTTGGAGAAAATTTATATGGATTTTTCTATGGATTTTTTGGTCCAAATTATAATCTATCGTCGGTTCAATTTTTTTTTAATTCAATCGAACCATAACCGAAACCGAAAATAACTTTGATTCGATTTTATTTCTCTCCAGGTCGCACGTTTGACCGAGTCCGTAACTGTTCTGTGCGATCTTCAACCTCTTCGCTTGCACTCCAAGCTCGGCTCCTCTACTTATTCCGACTTCCTCTCATTCAACAACAAACTTTTTCCACACACAAAAATCTCTCACGGAATTTTCTCGATTCCTCTCTCTCTCTCACGTAAGTCTTCCTGAGATTACATCGTAGAACTGTAAGTTCGTAGACTCCAAAATCGAGTGTAGCTATTCGGTTTCATAAGCGGTTGTATCCTGTGATTCTTGAATCTCACATAAACCGTCACACTTCGGACAATTTTTAGAATTAAGGAAAGATATCATATCTCGACTCCGCTTCTATTTTATCGTGATTTTAATCGTTTTCTATCGTATTTCCTCAATCCGAGTTTTACAGTCTTACAATATTTACAATAGAAAGTTATATATTAAAGAACTAACATAATATATGCCAACAGAAAAGCATGTTATATACAACTGTGGAAGTAACTACCTTTTCGTACTTATATAATTCTTTAGGTCGACAAATATTTCACCACATGAGCCTCTACAATTGACGGTATAAAATGCAACACGCTTGGTTAGCTCCCTACATTTATGAAAATAGACATGATATATTAAGCGATGCAACCAAAGAAACAAGCAATTAGAACGGCTAATAAAAAGGAAATAATACAAATATGTACCTTAGTAACACGTGAACTGTAACCCATGACCACAACATGAAACTTGTGGAAAAACTCCTCAACACCAAGTGTTGACATATCATATGTGAAACCAGAATAGTATAAAAAGTTTCTCTGTTTTATTTAGTTGTCAATTAGCTGTATTTATAGAAATATTATACCTAACGGAATACATAAGTAAGAAGTCTAATATATCCTTAATGACAATATACATTCACACTTCCCCCTCCCCCTTCTCAAGATGGACCATGGAGATCACAAATGTGGAAACCCGTATTTTGGCGAGGATTTTTTTTCGTTTTTGTATATATATTTCG
>OVBE01003672.1:167-26128 GCA_900406425.1 Iberis pinnata
TGTTGATACCAGGTTTGGCACCTGCCCAGAAAGCCCATTTCGACACAAGGCCCAGCTGGACGCCGACGTGGCAAAGAAGAAGGGCCAAAGAAGACAGAAGCTAGATGGGCCGACCTGACGAGCTGGGTTGTCCAGCTCGTGGCCCATTAGGTTAAAACAATGTAATTAGGGTTTTAAGCATGTGTTTTCACTATAAATACCCATGTAATTATTCCTAAAAGATATATGAAATTCTTCAGAGCTTTTANGATTCAACAGAACTGTATTGCATGATCAATTATTTAAAAGACGGCGATAGTTTGTCTCTAATAATTTGAGCATAAAGTTCAATACTCTGAGAGGAGATTATTCCATCTTTGTCTTTTATGTTGAGAACTATTTTCAACGAAAATCCCTGAATGATAATTTGATTTTTAATCTTGACTACCTATGGTTTCCCAGAATACTGACGTTTTCATTTCATAGTTTTAAACCGTTTCTATTTACCGTTTTGATTTCAGTCACAACCAAACTTAATTATTTCTTCTTTCGCTTGATTCGAGATATAACTAAAACGTGTAATGTCTTGTCTCTGTGAGATTTGACCCTATACTTTGCTACATTGATCTTCTCTCTACAGTATTAGTTTTAGGATTTAAACTCTAGACCTATCAGAATTTTGGCGTCGTTGCCGGGGACCAATACAGTGCCTTTTAAGTTTTCTTTAGAGTCTAGCCTAAGATCTTTCTTTTTCTCGTATCTTTATTTTATTTTATTTATATAGGTGATGGCAATGGATTACAATGGTTGGATACATGGGCAAGAAGACACATTTGAAAAGGACATTCAGGATGAGGAGGAACCATTTGATGAGAATGTGCGTACCCTAGAACAAAAAGTAGAGTTGGATTATATTGAAAAAGAGTATCCAACACTGCCAAGGAGAATCCTAGCTGAGATGCTTCGACTAAATATCCTCTTACACCGAGCAACGCTTGAGGGAAGAGATCTCACACGTGAAGCGATGATGGTTGCTGAGAGACTTGAAGAGGTATTATATTGGGTTCCCCCAAGCCAACTAGAAGGTATATTTTTGTTTAACTCAGAAATTCATGATTATGAATTATATCACATGCCTAGCATTGAAGATATAACTTGTAGTTTGCATACACCCATGATTGTTGATGAATGTTATGATTTGATATGTGAGTCTCAAAGACTAGATACATTGAGGTTTGAAACACTTACTAGGAATTATGATGGAATATGTTATGAAATTCATGATTTCAAGTTAAGGTTTTCAATGCATGATGAGTTGAGTCCACTTCTTAAAAAATCTTGCCTAGGAGATGTGCTTGATGTAGATAAGATCTAGTGATTTCGAAAATCCTAAGGTTGAGATGGACTTTGGAAGTGAGAATGTTGTGTTTTACATGATTGATGGAGATGAAGTTGACTACTTCATGTTGAATTCGTTTAAACTTGAAGTTGATTTTATTTTTCCATCTAATGCATTTTATTTTTCCACCCATGTTAGTTTTTATTTTCTTGTTATTTTCATTTTTCTTGAGTCAAGTCTTACCCTTCTCTTGGATTTATTTTCACACCGTGACGGTGTGAAGTAAGTGTGGGAGAGGGTGTAAAGATACTAACTATGTTTTGATGTTTTGTCTTTTTGGTGAAAATTATCAATTTCTCTAGATTACTGACTTGGATTAATTGCTAAGACTAGGATTGGAACCCCATTACTAATTGCTTGTTTCTGAAAGTTCTGGTCTTTTGGGTTACTGATGATTTGATGCTAGCTCTGCCATGATAGGACTTAATTTAAATCTGAATTATTCTTGCATATGGTGTTGATATACTCTTCGAATTAGGTACCTTGCTCTTCATTTTTCTGTAAAACTGACAAGTTCTTTTAGTACGATCCAGGTCCTTTCTCTCTCTACCTTCATAAAATAAAGGAAAATGGTTCAGAAAAGGGTTGAAAGCGTGACCAAAAGAAGTCCATAGTCAACCCAACGAATTCCCGTCTACTGAAAAAAGGAAAGAAAAAAACGAATGAAAACGAATGAAAAGAAAAGAAAGAAAAGCACAGAAATGCGAAGAAAAGAAAAGAATAGCAGTAAGATAAGAAAAAGAAAAGAAAAAAAAAGAGAAGTCAGAAAGGGTGAAAAAGGATCAGGACCGGAAGTCGGTTGATGCTCTGTTTGGTATGGGCATTTCGAGAGAAGAGGTACTTGAGTAATTTGATTGATATACCATAGGTGAGAATGCATGTATCTGAACGTAAATGAATTTAAAGAGCTGATTGATATGATTTAGTACTTGATTGATTTGGCATTTAGAGTAGGAAACAGGTTATTAGATTAGTAGTGGTAAACAATTAAATCAAAGTACTTGTTTGAGATGGTGTCTTTTGGATTTGAAACTATGCTTATGGTTTTTGAGATTTTGTGAGTTTCTGTGTGGTCCACTTCAAACCTCTTCTCCAGATTGAATCTTGCTTTACTTGAGGACAACCAAAGATCTAAGTCTGTGGGAGTTGATATTACTCGGTTTTAAAGCTTTCTATTGAGCATTTATGTTTGCTATTAATTGTTATCCGAATATTTTCCTTGCAATTTGGTATCTCTTATAGGTTTCTAGGTGTTTGGGACACTGTGGAACAAAAAGACGGATTTCTTCACAAAACATATGCAAATTGACATATGCAGATGCAAAGTCCAGTAGATGGGTCAGAAGTTTAGATATATTTGAAGATGTTCCAGTGGATGGATTGAGCTCAAATTTGGACACAAGATAGCCACATGAGTTAAATTTCATATGGGGGTGGTTCCAAGTCATTCCATCATATAAATGAAAGTTATTGCTATTTTACTGAAGACTGGTCAAGCTGACTCGCAGAAGAAGATTGCGCATAAATACCCTGGAGTGGACGATCGGGCATTTGCTCCTAGAATTTTTTAAAAAAGTACCCGATCGATCCCAAGAAAGCCCGATCGATCCCTAAAGTTCCCGATCTGGCGTTTTAGTGCCCGATCGATCTTTTTGCCGAAGAAAAACTAGAAAATTTCCAAAATTTGCAGAATTGAACCTCGAGGCTATCTTTTATTCTACTTTGGATTTTTCCTTTTCTTTTAGCACTATATAAGCCTTGTGGCTTGGTTTTTTTAGACCTACGCTTTATTTTGTTTCTGAGAGAATTACTGAGGGAGAGGAGATTCAAACCTTGTATTGGAGAAGATTTTTGAACCCTTTTTAATAATCTATTCTATTTCTATTATGTGTTCTTCAATGATATTGATTTGTAATTTCTTGTCAATGTCTGAGTAGTTCATTAGTTAGGTTTTAAGGTTTTCAAGGGTAATCAATTTTGATTGTTAGATTTATCACGAGGGGATAACAATTGTTAGGTTCTTAGTCTAGACTTGTTATTAATGCATGAATTAGAGTAGCTAACTAGTTCATTGAAGTCTAGTTTAGACTGATAAACACAAAGAGATTTGGTTTAGAAGTTGGATATAGTCTAGATGAATAAGTGTTCTTGGTTGCGAGAGTATTGTCTTGAATGCTTGTGAACAATTGAATCTGAACTGTATTGCATGATCAATTATTTAAAAGATGGCGAGAGTTTGTCTATGATAATTTGAGCATAGGGTTTAATACTCCGAGAGTTGACTATTCCATATTTGTGTTTTATGTTGAGAACTATTTTCAATGAAAATCCTTGAATGATAATTTGATTTTTAATCTTGACTACATGTGTTTTCCCTGAGTCTTGACGTTTTTATTTCATAGTTTTAAACCGTTTCTATTTACCGTTTTTATTTCAATCACAACCAAACATAATTATTTATGCTTTAGCTTGATTCGACATTCAACTAAAACGTGTACTGTCTGGTCTCTGTGGGATTCGACCCTATACTTTGCTACATTGATCTGTTCTCTGCCGTATTAGTTTTAGGATTCAAATTCTAGACCTATCAAACAGCGCCAAATTGATAGTAGGATTTTTCTGGCTATCAATCCCTTACACCACTATCATGGTCATTGTAGTATGTAAGGTTATCAATCCAAATGGATGTGTACTAGCATAATAGATGCAATGGATACTTCTAAGTCAAGAAATTATGAAAAGGGGTTTCTAACAAGTCCTAAGTGAAAAGAGAATGCAAGGAACTAAAGAGCATAAACAAAAACAAAAATGCATAAGAAGCTAAAAAGGTAAAAACAGATGAAAAACAAAAAGGATAAATATAGAATCAAGTGTAAAGCAGTTCATGAGGACAAGGGTATTCGACTAGATATCTATCCCAATCTACCTATGCACCTAACATACGTCAAACAATAAGCTATCCCTAGATAGTAGATTAATATGAAACCAAGTCCAATCTCTTGATAAATGGAATCAATCTAAGCAATCACCAGACCTAACTCCCGTTAATGGTACTCTACCTAGAAGGCATGAAGAATCAACCTAATAAAGCCAATAATCTCCCTAAACATCTAACCCTTAGGCTGAGATGCAGATCCTAAGCATCTAAATGGTTAGGCTAGGATGGCTAAATCTCTGAAATCACCATGATCAGACATTCCATTGAACACTTTTGGGTGATGGAATGCCCAAGATCCGATTTCAATTGGCATGAAAGACACCATCATTAAGCACAATGAGAAGGGATCTATATGCAAACAAGCTTAAGTGCTAAGGTAAGATCAGAACATCAACCCTAGTCTACCCCATCCTCGGGAACTTAAGGAAACTACTCACTACTCATGAGTATGAAAGCATGAAAAACAAAAATCATAACCTTAAAACTAAACATCATGATCAAAGGTCAAACTTATGAAAAACAACAAGAACAACAATAACTCAAACCCATAAAATAAGAACAACAATGAAACGGTAACAAACCCAGAAAGTGATCAAAGCAAAAACAGAAGATCAATATGCACTTGATAGACAACAACCTTAAACTAAACAGAAAAGTAAAACAAAAATCCCTAAAAATCACAAACATGCAAATAACAACTATAAATGTGATATATGCACACATAAAGACCTCAAAATTGAAGCTAAATAACATCTAAAACCATGAAAATACAGGGACATCAATAACTCAGCCATACCTTAAACATTTATCAAATGTTGACTCATCCATACCTCAAACATTGAATAATATAAAATGTGTTACGAGTGAGTTAATTTTCTATCGTGGCTAGGTTATATATTATGATGTGTCTGATTTAGTTTCTAAAGCAACCGAGTTACAATTTTAACAAATATGAAACATGATTAAATATTATGATGTGTCTGAGTTAGATTCTGTAGCAACTGAGTTACAATTTTAACAAATATGAAACATAGTTACCATTCAAAACAAATTTGAAACAGAGGTACCAGTTGTGAAAAAATTAAAACAGAGTTACATAGATTGTCAAGGGTATTCAAGACACAAATCCACAATATTTTTAGGCAACTCGTGAATGAAAGTGATTGTTTCCATCTTCCAGAAACACGCATCACATAGTGGCTCCGGTTTGTAACACTCGTCCCACGGGTCTCTCCATCCATGGATCACTTGACATGGGCAGCTATCAAACTCAGCAATACAAAGAAGCCTGGGATGAGTTGAATGTGCTGCATGGGATGGGACCCGAGTTAGATGAATTGAGAATTGCAACATAGGTCTGTCGGACATGGACTAAAGAAAAGCGCAAATGGTTTGGGCTGTTCTTTCTGCAAGCCATTGGTATTTATGTTCTATGTCTTAATTGTAGGATGCCCTTTGAAAGTGCAAAAATAGTATTTGAAGATGAAGCCATGATGGCATATCCATGGGGTCGTGTTATTGGTTTGGGCGTATGAATCAGTCACTTTGCTTCAGAGCGAATTTTGGGAAAATGTTAAGTGACAATGTGATTCCGCTTCTTCGAAAGGGTGGAAGTCGTAAACGTGCTAGTTTTGAATGTGTCATCTCTGATGAGATTAGAGATCACAGCAAGGTAATGTTTCAGACTGAGTTTTTATTTATTTGGTGGTTGTGTTATGTTGAGGTGTTTTGTATCTCCTATTTAACTGCTGAGTTATCCAGTTTTTATTTTCTTGTTGGCTGAGTTATGTGGTTTTGATAAATGGGTTATGATAAACGAATTATCTAGTTTTTATTTTCATGGCTAAGTTATGAGTTAGATAGTTTTTATTTACTTGATGACTGAATTTTTTAAAATTTTAAGACTGAGTTATTGATTACTTTGTGAAGGTGTGCGTTAGGAATATGTTCATGAAGGAGTCTGTAGAAGAGTTGTTCCCTCAGTGGTTAGATGAAGCGGATGACCCACAACTTGTGAACTTAATAATAGACCCTCACGCAGGCCGCTTTGTTAGTGGTTTTTGGGTTGTGCAAAGGAATGAGAACAAGAAAACAAGGAAGGTTGAAGTCTCGACTGAGGCTGAGCTACCAACAAAGAAGCAGAAGAAAGATAAGAAGTAAAAGAAAGTTAAGAAGCAGAAGAAATCTGTTGATGTATGGAAACAGAAGGAAAAGACATAACGAAACACCATTACAAAGTTGGAAAGTGGGGGTGCTCTGCAGGAATAGTTACTAGTCTGCGGCAAGTGACCTATACATTTGCTATGCTTCCTCAATTAATCAGAGATACAGTCGATGTGCATCTGAAAGAACTGGGGATACGTGAAACTGCCAGAATCAATGATCACCTCTCAAAACTCCAACCCCCTTATCTATAACATCCCCCTCGCCGCCACAAAATCTACAACAAAAATCCGTTAATAGTCCACTCGCGGCTAAGACACATGGGAAAGGATGTTGATGCGGCTGAGAAGATGTTGAGTTAAAGAAACATAAGGATGCGATAAAGAATGAGAACCCTTCTCCAATAAGGCCATCAAAACCTCGTGAGAATGTAATCAGAATACCTCTGAAGCCAAAAGAGACTACATAGGACAGTTGGGTTGTTGTTGTACGAAATGAATAAATCCATGACAAAATGTTGGCGGTGTCTGAAGACGATGAAGAGGAAAATTTGAGGTTAGCAAGAATAAAAGCTCTTCAAGAGGAAATGATTCTCTTATCTCCAAGTGGGTCAAGTTTCTCCAAAAGTGCTTCTGAACCACAAGTTTTTCCTTGCATTGGGCCAAATGGGATGACGACGTGCATGAGGAAGGGTATTGATCATTCACCATCAATATATGATCCTCTAGCACCTGTTGAGCTGGAGAAATCAGAGAGACTTACTAAACACCGAAAGAAATTCAAGTATTGACCTTAAAATCATCTGTTGATAACTCTGTCATCATTCTCTGCATAAACTGAGTTGTGTTTATTTGTACAAGGGCAATCCATAAATATGTCAAGCTGACAATGAGGGTTCGTTCTTCAACATTCTAGCCCGTGAAAGACGGTATTGGCCAAAGCTCGATTTTGGATGTCTGTTCGATAATGTAAGTTTACTCGACGACCAAGTTAATTAGTTAACGGTTGGGTTATTTTATTTAGGCGAGTGAGTTATTTACTCTTTGATGATTGGGTTATGATATTTTACTCTTCTTTGTACAACATCTTTTTGCATATCTTAGAGTCCTCATCCGAAGTTCCATGCAAGATCCCTCCCCATTATGTTCGCCATGCATTGCGTTTTTTGATAGTTCGTTCCAAAATCAAATGAAACTCCATTACAAAATGTTCAAGATGGGACCTCAATCCTACAGATTTCATAATGGTTAACAAGATGTAGTATACAACATGTTTCCAACGGAGTTACAGACAAAATTGAAGTGGATACAAGATGTGGATCACTTGTAAAGAGTACTTAATATTGGAGGCGGTCATTAGATGGTGTATCACGCTGATCTGCTGAAGGAGAAGATTGATGTCTACGACCCAATCATGGGAGAGGTAACACTCATAAGTGAGAAAAGAGTGCTAGACGCATTTAAACCGCTAATGCAAATGATCCCAACGATGATGAACTAGTTTTTTCCTCACGGTTTATGAAACCTAAGGGGAGACAGTTTTCGTACCAAAGGAGGAAAGACGACTAATTCCGCAAAATAAAAAAATCGGAGATTTTGGGGTGTATTCATTGAAGTTTTGTCGAATGTCTAGCGCTTGGTGTAGTTTTTGAAGGGATAAACGATAGAAATATTCAAGGTATACAGGTGAAGATGGCAACAAATCATAGCTGACGGAGGATGTAAATATGTATTGATGACGAAGGAGAATATTAATCACATCCAAAGTGAATATTTTTCCTTATCTTGTGGCAGGTGTTGCTAAGGAATGAGACAACATGCAAAATCAAGGCTAAGGAAGGAAGGATGGTGGATTTTGTATTTGTTGGGCATATTGATTGGGTAGTTCAATACATTGTATTAGCCTTTGTATTAAACTGGTAGATTGTATTGGAACTGTTGGAATCTATCTATAAAATGCAAATATTTTACTTAAGAACTTTGAAATAATTGTTAAAATCGAAGAAATTGGTTAAGTATAGAATTGAACCTCATTCGGCCAAGTAAGAAAATAGGGTTGGGTCGTTGCAAAGTGGTAACTCAGCCATACCTATAAAATGTTTGTATATCTCAATTATGTCGTTAAGCTAAGCCAGCCGTTAAGGAGAAATATGACTCAGCCAGATCTCAAACATTAATCAGATGTATGTTTCCACTTTATTGAATCAGAACTGATAATGCTATTAAGATCTATGTTGTGTTACAAGTAAGTTTGATATACATTGTGGCTAGGTTATCTATTATGAATGAAAGCGTGTGTTTAATTTATATTGTGGGTGGGTTATATATTTTGATGTGTCTGATAACTCATACATGCACCAAAAAAATGACCATCCGTTTAATAAGATAACTTTTTCTTGCAAATTCGGCTAAATATCTGCGCCTCTTCATATTACACTAATATCAAGAAATTTATATAACCGAGGAAAATGATTTCTTATAAAGTTATATAGGTCAAACGCGGCTACTATGTTTTCTTAGGCAACTATAATGTGATATTACGGGTGAAATAATGTCTTACTACATTACCAAGGTCAAACGTGGATATAACGTATCTTTGAAGCTGAAGTGATATTACGAGGCAAATGATGATTTAAAATTTTTGTTTCGAATGGGGTTTTCTTTTAAGTGTCTCTGTACAAGGTTAATGCAAGGAGTTGGACTCTAAAGTATGCTATGGGATGATGAAAACTTTTATTTCCATCCTTGTAATTAACTAACTTGAACATGTTTTCATTTTTTTGTTTCCTTTATCTGCAAGTAAATATATTCCAAGTACCATAATCACTCAAGAAAAAGATAACTCAGTTGTAAAGTAAACATAGATCAGCTGAAAAGTAGAACACATAACTCAGTCGTAAACATATCTCAGTCGTAAAGTAAGCATAACTCAGTCGTGTGGTAATCATTACTCAGTCGTAAAATAAACATAACTCATTCGTTAAGTAAAAAACATTACTCAGTCTGTAAACCAATAATGTTTTGGTCCGGTTCTAATTTAAGTTTTAATTTTCTTAAATAATCAAACCAAATGGTTTTTATAAATTTCCAGTTCGTATTCAAACAGAACTTGACCATAATTTTGTCAGAAGTTTATGAAATGCAGATAATATTAAAACAACTTAATTTTTCCAAATAAGCATATTACAATCTAAATTCGTAGAGTAGATAACAACCCAACTATACTCATAATAATTAACAAGTCCAAAATTATAAAATCTCTCGTGATTTGAAAACCTCAGATCTCAAACTTGTCAAGCGATCCCGGATCAAGATTCCAGTAGACTAATTCAAAGGGTTGAGAAGCTTCACTGTATATATATGACAACACAAGATCATCGTAACGGGTAATGTTGATAATAACCAATCCATTATTTGTGACAAAAGATTTCCAAAGTGATGGAAAAATACAAATATGTCTTGTCCACTCATGTTTGTGTCCGTTCTCCAAAATCCAAAATTCAAAGGTTTCTCTAGTAGTTATCCAACAGGAAGACATAAAAGATAGCCTATCCCTGTAATCGAAGATTAACATTGTGAAAGAATTAAAGTCCATATCAGCGGCTATATTGATGTCCATATACTTGGTGTACGAGAGAAGTATCATCATTTTCATGTATACTCGATGTCGGCGAAATGACTTTATGATCCTTAGTAACTTGATCAAAATCGATGAAATTTCCAGTCTTCCTTCTAATAATCTTTACATAAGGCAATAACATAGATTCACCTATTTTTGGATTATAAATTGCGACTATAGATGTGTTCTTCTTATTACCTAGCACTCATAACGGGTTTTACATAGTAGACCGTGAACCTGAGAACTAATCTAAGAACGCAGGAGGAATCGAATTGTGTTTGAGAGAAACAATAGGCGCTCCACGCATCTGATCAGGTTTTTGAGAAACATAATAGAAAGTTGTAGTATGTTGCTAAACAACAACATTGATCGATTGTCAACAACATCCACATTCATGTCGATAAACAACTATCTGCCCAACAGATGTCTCCACAATTTCGACACACAACGACACCTACCTATCGTCTTCGGAGGAAACCATTTAGCAATCTAAAGTAGGAGATCAACATGTATAATGGGTAAATTATGAGCCGGTTTCACTACTACTAATGATCGTATACTTGTATATCATCATAGCCAAAAATATGAAATAGAAAGGAGATTTATTGACATAAAAGAAATATAATATCTGATGGACAACTCAGCCCATTTTACGTTTTCGAGGTAAGAAAAACTCAGCGCTTATTACGTTACCGAGGCCATAATAACTCAACCGTTTCTATGTTACTGAGGTTAGAAAAACTCAGTCCTTATTACATTAACGAGGTTAGAATAATTCAGTCCTTATTACATTACATAGGTCAAAATAAGTCAGCCCATATGACACCTATTTATTTTGCATGTAAATTTAAATTCATGACTCTTCCGCAAATAGTGACTCGTTGAAAGATCACAATGATTCTCTCTCACTCCGGGTCTCTCTTTTTATTTCTCTGTTTTATGTTTATTTTCTCACAAATTCACAACCTCTCTATTACAGATGGTGCGTCAAAGGATTAACTCGGAGTTGAATAGTTTGAGGCTTGATCCTCCCTCACACTTCTCAGTTGGTTAGTTTATCATTTTCTTAATACATTTATAGTCTGAAAGATACACAAACGTAAAATTTCATCTCATATAGGTCTAGTGCAAGACAACATTTACCATTAGGAAGAAATCATAATGGGTGCAGCTGGTACTCCGTATGCAGGCGGACTCTTCTTAATTAACATCCGCTTCCCTGCTGACTATTTGATGCAGCCACCAATGGTTCGTTCTTGTTTTATGCAAATTAAGTGATCCTCTTGCTTGCTCATGTATACGATTGGTTGTTATGTGTAGGTGTCTTTCAAGACTAAGGTGTATCATCCAAAAATCAATAGCAATGGCTCCATTGACATAGATATGTTGAGAGGCACCAAATGGTGTCCTCCCTTTACCATGTCCCTTGTATGAAAACTTTCTTGTAATGTCTGTATAAGCGTAATTAGTCAAGGTTTCTTCAATGTTTCTTGACTGATTAGGTTCTGGGCTCCATTGCTGCATTGTTGGTTGATCTCAATCTTGAAGATCCTCTAGTGGTAGAGATTGGTGAGCTGTACAAGAGGGATAGGTCTCAGTACAAGGCAAATACAAGAAACTGGACCGTGAAGTATGAAGTGGGATGGTAAAGACAATAACTATTTTCATCTCTGTAATTATTAAGTTCAACAAGAGTTTTAGTTTGGTTTTATTTTTACTTTCTTTTTATGTAAGCAGGTTTTTTTCAAATTACCCTAATCACTCAAAAAATAGATAATCACGAAAATAACTTAGTCGTAAAGTAAACATAACACTGTCGTATAGTTAAAAACATAACCCAGACATTAACAAAGTAAAACTCAACCTTTTAATATGTAACTCATACAAACATGTAAGAATAACTTAGTCGTATCATTTTTTCAATATTTATATATAAAATATGTTAAATTTTAAATGAGATTCCTTATGTTTTTATATTGTCAAAATGATTATATTTATCTTATTTTCTTTTTAATGCGCAGTCTTTTCAAATTAAATGTTAATTTTTCAAAATGAAATTAAACATTTGATTTTTGTTACATTAACTTCGAAACTAACCAATTTTAAATTAAAGAAAAACAGAGGGAGTATTTTATATTGACTCTCACTTTAATAACATCGAAAACTAGTACGTTTTATATTCGGGTCTTTTTACATTCTTCAAAATTCTCTCTCTCTCTCTCTCTCTCTCTCTCTATATATATATATATATATTTTCAATTGCTAGCTCCTCGGTGCCGACATCGTCTCCTCGTGTGTCAACAAGATATCCATCTCCTGAACTTATTTATACGAACATAATTACTCTACACGTCTGGAATGAAGAGGTCTGTTCTTTCCTATTTCTAATCAACATTAGCTTATACAAAATAAAATTTAACATTTTATATTTCTTCTTGCTTTTATTAATGGTTTAAATGGTGTGAAATAGGAATACCAATATGACTTCGTGATGAGTGTTTATACACGTATGAAAAAATTAATATATACGTATTGTAAAAATGAAAATGTTGATTATGACATGGTTCGCTTCCTCTATGACGACAAGCGAATCAGCCCTACAAAAACTCCTCGTTCGGTTATTTCCAAAATTAATATTGTTTTGTTTTTAATTTCATTTTCAGCTACTGATGGAAGATGGTGACGAGATTTATGTAGTTTTTGAACAGATTGTTGGTGGTCTCTATGTTTCTTGATTGTCCGGTTGAAGTTTTTTTCGTTTTAGTTTCTTAAAATTCAAGTGGAATATTGTCTTGATATAATTATTTTTTTAATTTATCATTAGTTGTTTTAATTTTATTTTTGTACTGATTATTTAGAATTCAGATAACTATTTCAATAATTTATCAGGACCTCTTAAAGTTACCATGAGCTCTTTGAAATCTCAATTTTCGGTTTAGAACATATTATTGCGGATAATTTTGCTAATTATGGTTTTGTTCCACATCTGCAATATATTGAAAACAATATTTATAATATAAAGTTAAATAACATGCCGTAAACGAAAATAAGTTTGCATTCAAACAAAATCAGCAATACATAAAAGTAAATTTGTAAGGTTTAGCACAATGTAAACAATGAGATAAGAGAAATTTGAACAATTCAGGTATCAAATGGACCGCCACTGATCATCTCCATGACCACGCAATTTCGTTTCCATCCTCCATTATCAACTGTATAACAAAAATAAAACATATAATTAAACCTTAATTTTTCAATTAATAAGCTAAAATAAATACTTTAAAAATTTTAAAGAGAGTAAAAAACCGAATAAAGAGTTTGATTTAGTGCTATAAAATAGCCATCATACAAAAAACGAACATAGTCATAATATAGGTTTTTCTTTTTGCAATACCAAACCATCTGTTTTTTCATGTGTACGAACACTTAAACTAAATATATTTTCGATTCCCTGATTCACATTTTTAAACAATATTCTCTTTGTAATATGAAGTAAAAGATTAGACTATATGTTATTTTGGTTAAATAAATTTGGGTAAAAAAAGACAAAGTATACCTCCTAGTAGATGAGTTTGAGAATCACTCTCTTCTCCTGTTCCGATTCGCGTGTCGATGATCTCCTTGAGATACATGATTCTGCTATTGTAATCGAAGAACTCATGATTTGAAATAGTTTGCAGATATATTTTAGAGAGATAAATAGACTTTCAGTGTGAAATATACATTACAGATACACGATAATTTATAGCCAAAAATTAACTTAGAACAATTTGGGAACCGAAATTCGCACTATCGATTTATGTTAGTTACGGAAAATCATTTATAAGTATAACTTTTCATAGATCCCGGATTTCTGTGAGTCAAACATAAAAATATCATAATACAAAATTGATTAATACGATAACGAATTTAAGAACACAAAAGAGGGCAGTAGAAGTCTTATTCCAAATCGGTGTGTGAACGTGTTACAACGGGTAATATCCTAGATCTACAACAGAGACTGATATACATAATTGAATCATATCTCACTAACAATAATGGAAAATAGTCTAAAGCCCTAAGTATTTTGGTGTGGAGAATTGAACGTGTCTGTGACCCTTATCCTCATCTCTTTTATATAGGCTTCATGATTGATCCATATTCCTTTTTCTTCTTCCGTTCTTCCGTGGAAATCTTCCTTTCTTGATTGATTCTTCTCCGAAAATCTTCCTTTTATGGATTTCTTCCATTTTCTCTTGGCTTGCAGGAAAAGCTTTGAACAACATTGCTCTTGGGCTTGATTCTCGTCTGGAATTGTAAGTGGGCCGTTATCGTATTTTAGGCCTTGTTGGGCCGTCTTACTGTTTAGGCGGTTTTTACGGTTCTCATCGGGGAACCAAGTTTTGCGCGATGGTACGATCAAAACCTTTGCGGAGAGATTATATTGATTGTGTAAGAAAAATAACATCAGCGTTTAAGTTAACCGTCATTTTTTATATGATTGATTAATACATAATGATTTCATGATTCTTTCGAAAGTCGCACAAAGTCATCGTGCGAAAGGAATGATTTTTACGAGTTTTATCGTAAAATCCCAACGGAAACTCGAAATGATACAAAAAGATGATTCGTCCAAAGCGATAGGAGACGCGTGTGTGATTCATCTCGCCAACTGGAGAGATGAATTTGTCCGATGATTCATCTAGCCAGTTGGCGAGATTAATTTGTCCAATGATTCATCTAGCTAGTTGGCGAGATGAATTTGTACGATTCACCTCGCCAACTGGCGAGGTGAATTTTTCCGATGATTCATCTCGCCAGTTGGCGAGATGAATTTGTACAATTCATCTTGCCAACTGGCGAGATGAATTTATCCGATGATTCATCTTGCCACTTGGCGAGATGAATTTGTCTGATGATTTATCTAGCTAGTTGGCGAGATGAATTTTTTCGAGGATTCATCTTGCTAGTCGGCGAGATGAATATATACGATTCATCTCACCAGTTTGTGAGATGAATTTATACGATTCATCTTGCCAGTTGGCAAGATGAATTTTGTCTGATTCATCTCGCCTACCAGCGAGATGAACGTGTATTCAAAAATGTTCTGATTATTCGCACGTAAACATTAATCATGTTATCCGTAGAAGATATTCGTGATTAAAGCGTTTGTCCGAAAATTGCATATCTTTCAAGGTTTCTCGTATTCCGAGTATGCTAGTCTAACATCTCGCCTCGTTAAAACTTTAGTGATAGGAAAATCCGGTGGAAAAAAACTTTCTTAACTAAGGAAAAAAATTACAAAGATGACCGCTTCGCGATTCTATGGTTGTTGTTCGATTCTTTCGAACACATACTTTATGGTATTTCGAAAGTATCATGGCTTGTTACTTTGATCGGGACAATTCAACTAGTGCGTTTTGATGGTCGGATTGTGTAATTAATATTTTCATGATGATTTTTAGACATCGATGTGGTCGTGACCGTTTTTGACCCCAACAAACACGAAAAGCATATTAGTCATTTTCTCAATATTTATTGAGCTCGATAAAACGAAAAAACATAATTTTGAAATTGATTACTTTACTAAGAGCTTCTCCAATCATACGCTGTATCATAATAATAGCGGAATTTTCTTCTCCAATCACACGACATCTTCAACGCTATTATGACGAGATTCCTTTTTCTGCTATAGTGTTAGACTGTAGAAACGACAAAAGTTGGTTTTTTGTCTTTTCTAATTTACATAGTATGTTTGTTTGTATTATACTTGTGTATAAGTGTTGTGATTGCATGAACTTCCCTCTCCATCATGTACGTCTAGGGTAAAGCAGTAAGTATTATTTTACACTTTCTTGTAAAGGAGGCTATAAGATTCTTTTTCTTGAGTTTCTCATTTTATCTTTGTGAATTTATCATACATAATCAATATAACATATTAAAGATTTATAAATTCAACGAGTTTCAAGACTGAAGATTGATTTTTATTTGTAATTTGGATTTAATAATATTTCATACGCTTATTTGTTTTTCTATATGATAAATTAATATGTTAATCTTGTTTTCTACGGAATTCCGTGATGCTTAATATTTTAATCTTATTTTTCTACCGTCGTAGTTATCAAACTTTTATCTTGTATTAGCTAAATTCAATACTAAGATTTATAGTGCAATTTAGGTCTTTGTGTATTTGATTCATCTTATGCTATTGTGATTTGTTGTACACTTATAGTAATATATTTGGATTATAACTTGAATATATTATCAACTAAATTAGAAATAATGATCATTCGACCTAATTTCTCTAAAACTAATATGTCTCACGGAAATCTAAACCCAACTCTTTGACTATTAGTGGGTGTATAGTCTAACGCTAGGTGAATTATGTTTCACAGTTCAAATGTCTGAAGAATGATAAGGCACATTTTCAGAGTTTGTATTTGTACTCAAAATCAAAATCAAGCTTGCTTTTAGTCACTTTCAAAACTTTTAATTCACCTCTCATTTAGCTATTATTTTGTATTGACATGTTCAACTAGCGTTTTTTATGTATTCTCAAACTGTACAACAAAACAAAAAAACTTCATTTTCCAAAAATAATCTACTTAACTTATGTATTCCATTGAATTTGGTTACACATTATTTTATTTTATCAAGAAAAAGGATATAAGGATTTAACCACTAGCGCAAAGCCGGTCTTGAGCACAAGCATGAGCTTGCGGCCCTTTTTTAGTTTAAGAAAAATGGTCTATTTTTTTGAAAAATTATACAACTTCGGCCTATTTTTCGTCGTAGATTGCGGCATTTGCAAATTTTTTAAGTCTCATGACTAGGCACTAGACCAACTCATCATTGGTGTTTCATTACATATAAAAGTGTTATTTTCATTATATTAGTATTTTTTCACTTTATTCGTTTGTAAATTCACAATGTCTTTACATATATAATCTATAGAAATGTTATTTCTCGTGAAAAATAAGTCATGTAAGCTACTAGGTATATATATGTACTTACCAAAGAAACTGATATTTCAGAAGCTATAGTGAGAATATCTGCACAAGAGACTGTTCTTGGACAAAACCACTCAAGTTCTGCTTTGATTCTATCTATGACATTGAACCCTCTAACCGAATTTGCGTTGGGTGCAGCATCTTTCTCGGTCTGGAACGATGTAGAATTGTCGAGCAAGATCGATCCATCACAACCCAAAAAAAAAAACATACACCAATGACCAAACATTATAAGACAATTCTCAAAAATATATAATTTAAAAGATTTTGAGACAAAAAAACCTTCAATACCAGTGAAACTATTTTTTAAAAAAAGTAATAAGATACTAAAATTAACTGTTCAACTTTCACAACTAACTCTACCCTAAAACTAAATCCAAAACTATAAATCTTTAATATTAATTTTCAAAATATGTGGTATTTTAGAAAAAAAACGATATTTTTGAGTGATAAGTTTTTGATGGTATTTTAAGAAATTTCGTAACTATAAATTTTTGAAACAAAAATACCATCAAAACTGATCCTTGCTTGACAGGCTCGACCAGATGGCGAAGGAGTCCGCAGACCAAACGAAACCAATGAGCAAACGCTTAGATCGAGAAACATCTTCACAACACCTCTCAACCAGGAATTCCACGCGATGATACCCCATCTCGCGGGAACACTCCAAAAGGCTACGCTTCACTCCAACCCCGTGCTCAGTCAGGACGCGAGAACGCCGCGATGATACCACAGAGACCCCACTTAACGGAAACCCCGAAGGATAACAATCAGACCAAAGATATCATCAAACCAATGGCGAAACCAAGCAACTGAGTCGCACCTCGAGCCCTGAGGCTTCGGAGGACGAAAGAGACAGGACTGACCTATCTGAGGAATCCGAGGGAGAATCAGACGGATACGAGGATGACACTCATACCCCCACCTTCTCGTGCCGACAAGCGACCTCAACGATCGATCAGAGAGATCCAGGAGATGAAAGACTCTCTACAGCAGGCCGTCAGACAAATGAACTCTAAAGTTCACCAAGCCATAAGCTCGTCGCTAAAGCTGGACCGTCTGATGGAAGAAACGCATCGAAGCCCGTATGCCGCACACATAAAGAACGCTAAAGTGCGGAACCCTGGAAAAATACCTTTTTACGAAGGAAATTCGGATCCCAACGCGTACATGATCGCCTTCAGAATCGCAGTCGGACGAGCGCAATTCGACGAACATGAAAAGGACACAAGGTACTGCCAGCTGTTCAGTGAACACCTTTAGGGACCAGCAGTCACATGGTTCTCCCAGCTTCCTGACAGATCAATCCACATTTTCAACCAAATGAGCCTGATGTTCTTAAAACACTACTCAGTATACATCAAGAGGGACATCTCAGATGCAAACATGTTGAGCATAACCCAGGGTCCAAATGAGCCCCTCCGACAATTCATCGACAGATTCAAAGAGGTGATATCCCGAGTAGTAGTCACTAATAATGCAGCGATTGCCGCCCTTAAAAATACGGTCTAGGGAGAATCTGGATTTAGAAAAAATCTAATATTGAACCCGCCAGCAACGATCGATGACGCACTCCATAGAGGAAAGGTGTTCGCACAGATAGAAGAGGATCTAATCGAAATGCGGAAGCGAACCAAAGAAAAGGGTCAAGTGACTTAGATCGTTACCCCAAGGCGAAACCTCCTAGTGGGTAATCAAACACTTTTCGTTGGGAAACCCAAGAACGGACCTTGGAATCAATGGAAACGACCTGAAGAACAAGGAAACGTCAAAAAGCATTGCGAATACCATAACAAGGATGCATTCCACTGAAGAATGCATAAGCTTCAAGTTTTTCCTTTTTAGCAAGTACCAGTCCGGAGAATTGGTGGAGCCCAGCAAGGCAAAAGCGGCTAACCCCAAGAAAGGGGTAGAAGACCAGGCCGAAGAGGCCAATCCCCCCGAAACGAGACCAAGAAGAACTACCTAAAATGGCGCCGACGCCACCATTCAAAAAGCGAATTAATATGATCTAGGGGAATCACTAGTTTGGCCTAAACTCGGTAACGGCAATCAAACCATACGAGCGCAGGGAGGCATCATGTGCGAAATGGTAAATCAAGCCCTTGGAAACACGCGAACCTATAGCATTCGACGAGACCGACACAACGAGACTCGACATCCCTCATGCCGACCCACTAGTCATCGAACTAATCCTTGAAGAGTACAAAATCGTAAGAGTGCTCGTAGATACGGGGAGCTCGATAGATTTGAACTTCAAAGAGACTTTGGCGAAAATGGACATAGACCTCTCGCGAATTGACCGGCTTCACCAGCGCTGTTGACCAGCTTCACCAGCAAAACATCCATGACGATCAGAACTATCAAACTACTAATGCACGCAGATGGGGTATCGAGGATGATCGAATTCACAAACCAGCAATATACAATGCAATCCTGGGAACGCCATGGATAAACGCAAGAAGGCTGTCTCGTCTACGTACCACTAATGCGTCAAATTCCCTACTTAGGGAGGGGTCAAAAGGATCAAAGGAAGTCAAAGATCAATCTGGGCTTCAAAAAGACTTGAAAGAGGAGCTAATCTTTTTCCTCAAAGAAAATAAGCACACCTTCTCGTGGAACATGATAGTCATGCCAGGAATAAGCATGGACATTATGTTTCACGAGCTAAATGCGGACCCAATTTACAAGCCGGTTAAACAGAAAAAGCGCAAATTGGGGGCTGAGCAAGCTCATGCAGTCAGAGACGAGGTGGAAAAGTTATTAGGGGCAGGTTCAATTACCGAGGTGAAATATCCAGAATGGCTGGCTAACCCCGTAGTGGTGAAGAAAAAGAATGGAAAATGGAGAGTATGCATAAAACTTCACCGACCTGAACAAAGCATGTCCCAAAGACAATTTCCCATTGCCAAACATAGATCAGCTCGTCGAAGCCACATCTGGTTACAAACTGGTCTCGTTTATGGACATCTTCTTGGGCTACAACCATATACTCATGCACCCATACGACAGGGAAAAAGCCGCTTTCACTACGGACATAAGCATCTATTGTTACAAAGAAATGCCGTTCGACTTGAAGAATGCAGGCGCAACCTACCAATGCTTAGTCAAAAAAATGTTCTCGGAACAACTGGGGAAGATGATGGAAGTCTACATAGACAACATGCTTATCAAATCCTCCAACGAGGATAGTCACGTGGGCGACCTGCGCACCTGTTTCCAAATACTAAATAACTACAGAATAAAGCTGAACCCAGCCAAATGCACGTTCGCAGTAACCTCGTGGGAATTCCTCGGCTACCTGGTGACCAAAAGGGGGATCGAAGCCAATCCAAAGCAAATCAATGTGCTATTAAGGATGCCATCACCCAAAAACACTAGAGAAGTACAGAGACTGACCGGGCGCATAGCCACCCTGACTGGGTTTATATCTAAATCCATGGACAAGTGCCTTCCATTCTATAACCTCCTGAAGGGGAACAAGAAATTCATCTGGAATGAGTAATGCGAATCAGCATTCAAAGAATTAAAAACCTACCTGATGACACCACCAGTCCTCTCAAAACCCCAGGAGGGGGAAACACTATACCTTTACATCGCGGTATCAAGCCACGCAATTAGCTCAGTTCTTGTACGCGAGGAGCTAGGCGACCAAAGGCCAATTTTCTACCTCGGCAAAATCCTAGACGATGCCGAGACCAGATACCCGACAATGAGAAATTGGCCCAAGCTATGGTGCATGCAGCAAGGAAATTGAGATCCTATTTCCAATCGTACTCACTCATTCTGTATTCCAATCAACTTTTGCAAACAATCCTACACAGTCTGAACCAGTCAGGAAGACTCTCCAAATGGGCTGTCGAGCTCAGGGAGCACGATATAGAATTCAAGAGCAGAACCTGCGCAAAATTTTAAGTCTTGGCGGACTTCCTAAAAGAACTACCACCAGAGATGGATCTAGTAGTACAGCCAGATGAAAAAAATGGTCACTATACGTAGATGGGGTGAGCTCAAAACATGGTTCCAGAGTAGGAGTACGTTTGGTCTCCCTAATCGGGGAGATGGTCGAGTAATCGTTTTGATTGGATTTCGCGGCATCAAATAACCAATCTGAATATAAAGCGATAATTATCGGGCTGCAAGTGGAAACGGCAATCGGAGCTAAGCGAGTAACAACCTACTGTGATTCCCAACTAGTAGCAAACCAATTCAGTGGGGGAATACGAAACGACATAATGGAAGCATACCTAGGCGTGGTGAAAACCCTTTGCAATGAATTTGCAGACTTCGACCTAATCAAAATCCCTAGAGGCAAAAAAATACATGCTGACGCCCTAGCCGAATTGGCCTCAACTATGGATCCGCAAACGACCAGGGTCATACCAGTTGAAACCATCGATAGGCCCATCATATCCATCGCGAAAGCTACCTGTGTCATCGAGGATTCGATCGAGGAATACAGCGCCCACCCAGATCCCAAGGACATCGAAGAGGACGCATATCCAATGGAAACGGACGAGGTCGAAGTGGAAATAGACTGGAGAATTGAGATACTAGCTTACATAACAGACGGGATCTTGTCACCAAAGAAATAGGACACCAGAAAACATAAAGCCAAAAGTTCTAGGTATACTCAGTTAGACGGCAACCTCTAAAAATGGAGTGTACGCGGCCCGCTACTAAAGTGCATATCCGGCCATGAGACAAAGAAGATAATAAGGGAGGTGCCTGATGGAGCATGCGTAAATCATTCAGGCGGCAGGGCACTGGCATTCAAGATAAAGCGATATGGATACTACTGGCCAACCATTATCACGGACTGCGAAAAATACGCTTTGAAATGCGATAAATGGCAAAGGCACGCGCCATCAATATACAGACCGGCTGAGGAAATGAAATCCATCACAGCACCTTACCCATTCATGTGGTGGTCCATGGACATAATTGGTACAATGCACAGGTCGAAATAGAAACATTTCCTCCTCGTCCTAACAGACTATTTCTCCAGATGGATAGAAGCCGAATCATTCGCCAAAGTAAAATCTAAGAACGTGGAATCCTTCATCTGGAAGAACATAATTTGCCGCCATGGGATCCCCTACGAAATCTACACTGACAACGGTCCCCAATTCGCTTCAGATTGATTCAAAGACTTTTGTGAAAGAATGTGCATAAATTTAAAATTCTCAACACCGTACTACCCACGGGCCAGCGGCCAGGCCGAAGCCGCTAACAAGACAATCTTATATGGACTAAAGAAGAGGCTGGACGCCAAAAAGGGTAGATGGGTAGTCAAATTGGAGCGGGTACTCTGGTCTTACCAAACGACACCCAGAAGAGGAACAAACGACTCACTGTTTGCTTTAGTGTACAGAATAGAGGAAGTAATACCATCTGAGACCGAAGTTCCCAGCCTCAGGTTCGAGCTGGCACCTAAGAACACGGATCAAAATGATTAGATGCTCATTGACATAGAAGATACCGTTGATGAAAGGAGAGACAATGCAACAATATGTTTGCAAAACTACCATAACGCCGCAACACGATTCAATAACAAGAAGTTCATGAAGACACGATGTGCCGAAGGAGAGCTCGTGCTCCGGGAAGGCTTCCCTGCAAGGGCCAAAAAGAATGCAGGAAAGCTGGGTATCAAATGGGAAGGACCATACAGAATATCCAAGGTCATCAAACCAGGAGTGTACGAACTAGAGGATACGGAAGGAAACGAAAAGCGACATCCTTGGAATGCTCAACACTTGAAGAAATATTTTTGTTGACGACTAGAGAATTATTTCCCCTTTTATTTTCACACATATTTGTACTCTTTAAATCAACGAACTACGACCTCGGCTTGATCCCCAACTCCGGGGTACGCAGGCAATTCCTTCAAAGGAATTCAGCTATTGTTATTTATTATTTCGAGTTTGCCTCATCTTTTTCCTTATAATTTTTTCTCAAAAAATGGGGGAGATGTATTCATCCTTCACACTCCGACCCAGCCCGCCCTCTCCTTCTTCATGAATTTTTCTCAAAAAATGTGGGAGATGTATTCGTCATTCACACTCCGACCCAGCCTGCCCTCTCCTTCTTCATTAATTTTTCTCAAAAATGGGGGAGATGTATTCGTCCTTCACACTCCGACCCAGCCTGCCCTCTCTTTCCTTATAATTTTTCTCAAAAAATGGGGGAGATGTATTCGTCCTTCACACTCCGACACAGCCCCCCCCCCCCCCCCTNCCCCCCCCTCTCCTTCTTCATGAATTTTTCTCGAAAAATGGGGGAGATGTATTCGTAATTCACACTTCGACCCAGCCCGCCCTCTCTTTCCTTATAATTTTTTCAAAAATGGGGGAGATGTATTCGTCCTTTTTTACTACTGGACAAGCCTGCCACAACTTGGGGGCTCCTGCTAAATCGGTGGACCAGCTCGAGGACGTATACAAAACGCCATGTCTCACACAACCAAAAGGATTATCCACCTGCAATTCATTAAAGCTATCCATCCCCAACCATTACAGTCCTTGTCGTTTTCGCCTATCCTATCTACCAATACTCCGACGAAATCGAGGGAAGAACACTATATCACACATGCGAAAGACTACCTAAGCCTTCAACGTTTTCTCCTGCGAACAACTACCTAAGCCTTCAACTTTTGAATCTCTGGTAAGATTGTCTATACCTTTTAAATACCCCCTCATCATAACACAACACTAAAAAAAAAACAATTGAACACATCACATTGTATGACCTGGCCAGTCATACAATACATCGCACACCCCCCAGCGGGTATCATCCTGAGCAACCCTCAGCACGTTGTAAGCCCTTAAGCCGAGCCTAGTCTCGCAATAACGTACTAAGGCATATGACAAACGCTGTCAAAGAGCTGAAACATTCATTCAGCATTTGAACATTCGATCCCTCGAATAAAGTACGTTATTTCAAGCAGTTGGTCTTGACAAAAAAGTATATATCAATATTTGCAGGCAAACACATGCGATATAATTCTAGCAAGCAACACTACATCTAGAAAGGGTCTTAATATAAAATCAGCCCGAAGCGGGTGCTTAGAAGCAATAGGAAAATACATAAACTGAAACTCCAACATAAGTTAAACAAATTTAAAGGTTTTGGGTTAAAGCCCCCCCCCCCCCCCCCCCCCNCCCCCCCGGGCACCAAATTGAAGTTCACCAAATATTCAAAAGAGTTTTAAAAACAAAAGGCAAACAAGATGAGACGGAAGATTTTCTAGGCATGCGGGTCTGGGCCGGCTGCATTGTCTTCATCCCCTCTGGGGGCTTCTTTTTCAGAATAGTTGCGACTTCTCCGATGCACACCGCGACTTTGATCGCCTTGTCAAGTGCTCCGCCCGCATCGGCATCGAGACTCTCGACCTCCTCCTTTTCAGCCTCCTCTTCAACCATAACCTCGTCCTTGTTCCCTACAACAACGGCCTCTTCAACAGGGTTCAGAGATGGGAGATTCGTACCATAAGGATTGATGTCTTCAGCCGGGTTGGGTTCAGAGGGCTCACTCAGGTTAGACCCAGTGGGCGTCGCCGTCGAGTCCTTCTTCATGTTCAGCTCCTTGAAATCAAGCATAGCCAGCTCTTCGTTGAACCCACCCAGGTCACTTTCCAAATCCTTCTGCTCTGCCTCCAGCGTGGTCTCCCCTCTCTCAAAAGACTGTTCTCGAGATTACACTTGATATGTTCCACCTGCATTAACTTCTCCTGATACACCCTTTCATTTGCAACCTTCCCCTTCACCCGGTCCATCTTAATGATGACATGTTCTGTCATCTCGTCTTCCTTCTTTTTAAGCTTCTGCTCCATCCAGTCATCCATATCCTTCATGAGGCTCGCCAGCCCCTTAGCCATGGAAGCCACCTTTTTCTTCAAATCCTTCTTGGCCTTGTCGTGATGAGCTACCTCTGCACTCAGCCTCTCTACATCCTTCTTCCTTAGATCTTCCAGTTCGACTACCTCAACCCTCAACCTACTATTCTCATCTGTGAGCATTTCCTCCTGCCTCACTGCAGTTTTCAAATCGGTCAGCTCTCGCTGTCACATCCTCGATCAATTCAATCCCAGAATTCCTCTTCTCTCTCCTCAGCTCATCATCCAAAACCCCTACTAGTCGGTTAGCCAAAGTCGCGGTCTAGGAAAAAAAAGTTGCACATCAATCAAAACATACGCCAGTTTCCAAATCGCGAAACAAAAAGAAAATTGAAATAAAGAGCGCAACAATCGTACCTCAACATGGGAGCGAGCCCACTCAGCATACTCCTTATGAACAGAGAGTGACTTGTGATCATAAACTTTAGGACCACCCAGGCGAAGCTTGGACATCAACTCCGCGCATAGGTCCTCTTCTTCCACTATAGGAGACTGGTTAGGCCAGGAGAAGCTGAATGCGAATCAGCCGTGATCATGAACACCGATCGGGGATGTCTCCTGAGTGCGAGCTCTCTTCTACAAGGTGGCATCAAGGTGGCGAGTGTTGAGCCATATCGGAAGGAGACGAGACAATTTCTTACTAGAACCTGCAGCCTTCTCCCGATGCTAATCACCACGGGAAAAGTCAGAGACCTCGATAGGGTCCACCTCCATGGGAGCCTGTGCAACACCCCAACTACACTGTCTCGCTAGGCCAAGTGACTGATTAGCCTTAGAATCCGAACATTCAACTTGTCCAGAATCCCACTAGCTACGAATTTTAGAGGTTTTAGACTTTACTTAGTCATTTTCATGCATTTTTCGTTTCTTTCAGAGTTCTAAATTTAAACATGCATTTTATAAGACAGATTAAACAAGTTAAGTTCGTATACTAGTTAGCTACAAAAGCTAAAACGTTATATTGAACAACTACGTTTTTAT